>JAOXJP010067358.1:0-15435 GCA_025762735.1 Platanus orientalis | reverse complement strand
TGGTTAGGGGTTTTACTGAATTGCTAAAATAATGAAATTTGTTTGCATTTGGTTAGTTAATTGCTGAAATAATTGAATTAGTGGATTTTTTTGTATGCAAATAAGGCTTTCCTAGTCGCTTCCCTATTTGATTCTCACGCTTTCCCAAACGCTTCCCACACTTCGTAGGAGAAGCCGAATTGAATTAGCTTCCCCAACGAGTTTCTTAGGAAGCAAGTTTCGCACCATAGGTCAAGCTTCCCTGCAACTATGGATTAGATAGGAAGAAATGAGAGAGATGGGGGGAAAATTCACTTACTCGTGTGGAGAAGAGAGAGAAGGAGAGAGAAAGATTGGGGAGTCCTCAACTATCACCCAAGAGAGAGAGGAGAGAGAAGGTTGGATCGCCACCCACACTATCACACACATGTTGTCACAAATCCATAATCATTAACTCTGATTTTTTTATTAAATTTTTGCCTTTAAATAGGCTTTAAAAGGTTTTTCAAATAAAAGAATCCTAATGTAATAAAACTCTTACTTTAAATAGACTTTCCCTAAACATAAAAGACTTCTTTAACTTAGAATCCTATTAAAATAGGACTCCAAACTTCCTAAGATTCTTGAGGCTGCCAATTATATGTAATGGACCCCACTTTGACTAAAGTAAAAGACTTCTATTTTAACTAAAAGAGCGTTTTATGACAGCTATTGTGGGTCCAATCATTTGAATTTTCAACAGTCCAAAAGGCCAAAAAAAGGGTTGTTGTGCAGCTCAAAAATCCCTAACTTCTTAGCAATTTTTGCCTTACTACACTCAAACCCTAACATCTTAATTAATTCTAAAAACCCAGAAAATTACAAATCTTTAACCTTATTGCTTATGAAGGGCACATACAATAATCTAAAAAAATTGGCTGCATCAGTTCCAGAGGCCTTAGTCAAGGGATACCTTATCCCCTTTTTGTTCCAGACAGTCACGGAAGCGTTTGGGGTGCTGTACCAGGCTTTCCAAGGAGGTATGATGGAGGATTTTGAGGTGGGAAATAATGGAATGGTAGTTTCTCATCTCCAATTTGATGATGATACTTTAGTAATGTGTAAAACTTTGGTGAGGCAATTGAAATGGCGGATGGTCTAGCTAAAAGGGGGGTACCCAAGGAAGCACTGTTCACTAGTCCCATTGAGGAAGAACCAAGAAGTTAGCTATTAGTTAATGGGATCATATATTCATATCCCATCTCCCATCTCTTCCCTCCTCCCCTTATTTCCCACTTAATACTGTATTTTCTACAGTTGTCTTCCCCCTTTCTTCTCTGATATATTCTTGCTTGTATCTCTTCTCTCTCCCCATCCCCTTTAATATAAATTTCCATGTTATTCAGCCAAAAAAAAAACTATGTCGGGGTTGAGGGTGAATTTTTTCAAGAGTTGCATTTATGGTGTGGGGCAAGTTGATGATTTATGGAACTTTTCTGAAGTGTTGGGGTGTCAAAAAGGTACTCTTCTTTCCTTGTATTTGGGATTACCTCTTGTGGATCCATTTAAGAGCAAGGCCTCTTGGAACCCATTTTTAAAAAGAATTCATAGAAGATTGGCAGGCTGGAAAGGGATGTATCTTTCAAAATGGGGAATAATTACTTTGATTAAGTTAGTGCTTGCTAGCCTTCCTATATGTTTTCCGTTTCTGTCTGCCATTCCTGCTTTGGTTGCTAGTGAAATTGAAATATGCAAATTAAATTTCCTTTGGAGAAAGGGAAAATAAAGTATGGGTATGCACTTGGTAGCCTGGGTGGAGGTTTGCAAACCTAAGTAGAATGGAAGCATCGGTATCAAGAGGATCTGTGAAGCAAATAAAGCTTTACTATCAAAATGGATGTGGAGATTTGAGCTTGAGAATGAAAGCTTTTGGAGGCAGGTTATTGCTGAAAAATATGGTTCGGCCAACCATTGGGAAACAAGAATGCCCTCGCCTTTGTATGGAATGAGCTGGTGGAGAGGGATTATGAATCAGCTTGATGATTTCAAGAAGGCTATTTGGGTGGAAATCAGGGACTACTACCTATTTTTGGAAAGATAAGCGTTCATTGTGGCCTCTAATGATGAAGCTCCTCTCATTTATGCTATTGCTTAAAACAAAGATTCTAGGGTGGCCGACTATAGAAGGTTGAATGGTGAGGAAGGTGGTTGGGACTCAGAACATCCATCTTAGAAGGCACCTTAACAATTGGGATTTGGATCAAATGGCTAGGCTTCTCTATTAAGAAGCGATAAGGATGATTCTCACCGTTGGACCTTTTGTAGAAATGGGAATTTTTCAGTTAGTTATTGTCTCCATTTATTTGGAGTCCAACATGAGTCATGTGACTCTTCCTTCCTGTGGAAGAGGCTATGGGCCTTAAATGCATCTTCTAAGGTGCTGTCTTTCTTTTGGACAGCATGAAGGGATCAACTGCCAACCATTGATAACCTCCAAAAGATAGGTATGTACCCCCCAAATGTTTGTCCACTATGCTTACAGGATGAGGAATCTGTAAGTCGTATCCTTATCCACTATCCCTATGCAAATGAGTGGAATGAAGTGTTAAACGAAGATGGAGTTGTTTAGATGTTCCCTAGTAGTCTTAAGGATCTATTCCAAAATTGGCAACTCAAGAAGATTTCTGTTAAGGGGTGAATCTTGTAGAGTTTGGTGTGTCCAGCGGTGTGTTGATCCATTTGGTTGGAGAGAAATCAAAGGATTTTGAAAACCATTCGGATCCGACTTACAATGTGTATAAAAGGGCTAAAGATCGTTTTCGTTTTTGGGCTATAAAGGGTAAAGAGTTTGCGGAGTATTCTTTTGTAGATATAAAGAGACTGAGGAAATATTTTTACAAATTCCCCCTTTTTTAGCCCTTGGGGCTGCTTGGTGTTTTTGGTTTTTTGGGGATGTCTTATCCCTTTATTAATGAATCTTTTTCTTATAAAAAAAAAAAGATCTTGGTATGCCCATATTCTAAACTAAAGTTAAAAATCACCTATAAGAGCAAGATTATAATTACATATTTGTAATTCTTTTAAGTAAAATGGGGGATGAGGGAAAGGAAACTGTCAATGCTTTATTGTTTCCTTGCCAAATGATAGTTCTCTGGACCTTTTCCAAGAAAGAATTGCAAATGGAGAAGATTTCCAAGAAAGGATCAACCTTGGACTACCTAATTTGATCCAGCAATCTTCATAATGGAACCCACTAGATGCCAGCATGTAACTTCAAGAACATAAAATAGAACACTCAATATGGATTCATGTCATTAATCCAATTCATTCTTCTATGTACACCACAAGAATTTGAAACAGATCATATTTGGTAAAAGCCATACTGCTCATATGCCTATATCTAAGCAAAGAGTCAAGGAAACTTCATTTTATAAAGTTTTTCTGGGTTAAAAACACAAATACATGTCAGAACCAATACTAACTGTTTTCTATATAAAGCCTATAGGCCGTATACAAATTCACATCAGATGCCGTGTTGGAAACCTAGTATCCATGTCAGACAATAACACCCGTATCATGTACACTCTTGTTACTTAGCCCTTAACATTGCAAGTATCAAGGATATAAAGCATTCAAGAATGGCCTGGCCATTTTACGATATAAGAATACAATGAAAATCTGTAGTTTTGGAGCTTTATACATTAGTGTTTCACGTAAAAGGAGAAGAAGAGGAAGAAGAAGAATACACATGGAGAGTGTAGAGAGACCTATCACATACTTTGCTTCATATATCAAAACAGTAAAAAATACATCCAATAATATTTACAAGCATACCCCAATACCGTACAAAGACATGTACCCCTAGATATTGTATTCTAAACCCATGTACATTAACACTCCCCCTCAAGTTGGTATGTAATTATTGTGTATACCCAACTTGCCCAGAATCCTATTAAATCTAGGACTACATAGGCCTTTGGTGAACACATAGGTCAACTAGTTATCAGTCTTCACAAAATGAATACATATATGCTTGGCTTGTAACTCCTCTTTGATGAAGTGTTTGTCAAACTCGATGTGCTTGGTCTTATCATGCTAGAGAGGATCATGGGCAATGCAAATTGCAAATTTATTGTCATAGTACAACTGCATAGGAACTTGGGAGTGGAAGCTCAACTCTGTAAGAAGTCAACGAATTCATAGCATCTCACAGGTCACATGTGTCATGGCTCAAAACTCTTTTTATGCACTTGATCTTGCTACAACTGGTTGTTTCTTGCTACACAAGTAACAAGATTACCTCATATGAAACGTGCAGTAGCCAAAATTGGATGTCCTATCAGTCACTGATCCTACCCAATCTATATTTATAAAGGCTTCAACATGGAGGTCATGTTGTCAGCCATATAAGAGTCATTGACCTGGACTTTTCTTTAAATATCTAAGAATGCAATATACAACCTCAAGTGCCTTGTCGTAGGGGCATGCATAAACTTACTAACCACCCCAACTGCATAAGAGATGTCAAATATATAAATTTCCTACCTAGTCTCTGATAATGACCGGTATCAATGTGCCGGTGGCTATTATCTACCTGTAATCGATGGTTAAACTCAATGGGATAGGAAGATACTATTTTTGTTTCTTTTTCTTTTTCTATTCTCGATTCCTTTTTAATAAATTGATATTTTATCTCTAAAAAAAAATCATCACCTATAACCACAATATCATCTACATAGACAATGAGTGTTGTTACCTTCCCATTCTGATGTTTTACAAAAAGGGTGTGATCCATTTGGCACTATCTATACTCATTCTTGAGCATGACACTACAAAATCTCTTAAACTATGCTCTAGGAGACTGCTTAAGCACATATAGAGTTTTCTTTAAGTGGCATACCTTCCATTTTCTAGTAGAGTGCAGAAACCTAAGAGGTAACCTCATATAAACTTCATTTTCAAGGTCACCATGTAAAAAGGCATCCTTGACATCAAGTTAGAATAAGACCTATCCCTGATTGGCAATAAAAAAGATCAAGATACGAATATAATTCATCTTTACAACAGGGGCAAAGGTCTCCAGATAATCAACCCCATATGTCTGTATATAGCCCTTGACTACTAATTTGGTCTTATACCTCTCCATCATGCCATTAGGTTGCAATTTCATTGTGAACACTCATCTGCAACCTACAGGTTCTTTCCCATATGGAAGATCTACAACATTCCATATTTTGTTCTTCTCTAAGGCTAACATTTCCTCTTCATTGATTTTCTCCAGTAAGGTTGAGATATCAGATAGGGCTTGGGATACACTGCATGGAATAGAAACATAAAATAAGGAGGTGGAAAAAGCCATAAACTCAGGACACAAGGAGTCATAGCACACATGATTAGCAATAGCATGTTGGGTACAAGAACGAGAGCCTTTCCTAATAGCAATAAGAAGGTGTAAATCATCATGAGGCACACGAACAACAATACTTAGAGACAAGAAGACTAGTTAGAGGGGCATGTGAGATTCAGGGGCAAGGGCAACATTTTTCTTATTACGTTGAACAAATGAGTGAAATCTTACACCCAAGCCTTCTTTTGGGTTGCTGCCACTGGATCTTTCTCTTTCGGAGTTACTACTTGATCCATCTCCCATTGGTTATGATATTCATCAACATCAAAAGCATACTAAAGAACATGTACAAGAAGAGCCAACTCATCTTCTCTTTCAGTTCTACTCTCCCCCTGAAGATGAGGCTGGTTAGGAGAAAAAAAATGAAACTATCTCATGAAATGTGACATCCATGGTGACAATCCACTTTTGAGTACAAGGGTGATAACATTTGTAGCCCTTTTAATTTGAAGCATACCCAAAGACGATACATTTAAGAGCCTTGGGATCTAGATTTGAACGATCAAATTTAGAGACATAGACATAGCATATGCAACTAAAGACTTTATAAGGAAGAGAAGATCCAAGAGAAGAACACAAAAGAAGATCAAGGGGATGTTTAAATCCCAAAATACAAGAGGGCATATGGTTCATCAAGTAAGCAATAGCTTGAAAAACATCAGCTTAAAAAACTTAAGGAACATGCATATAGAAAAGCAAGGCACGAGTGATATCAAGGAGATGTCGGTTCTTCATCTCATAGCCACCCCATTTTGCTCAGGAGTACCAGAATAAGCCATTTGATGGAAGATGCCATGCTAAGATAGGTAGGAGGAAAAAGCATGAGACATATTCCCTACCATTACTGAAATGAAGAACTTTAAGCATAGTGTTAAACTGAGTTTCAACTAATTTGTGAAACAATTGAAAGACTGGAAAAAACTTTACCCTTAGATTTCAACAAGTAAATCCAAGTAGCCCAGGAGTAATCATTAATAGAGATCATAAAAATCAAACAAGGAAGAAACGGGAGCATGTCTCCATACATCAGAATGAACAAGAGAAAATGGAGATAACTCATACTCGAAGAATAGGAGGGACGACAATGTTTGGTCAACTCACAGGTTTCATAATGGATATCAGAAACAGAAGAACACAAGTCTGGAAACGATTATTATAGAATGGGAAAGGAGATATGGCCAAGGCATGAGTGCCACAGGAGAAGCTAATCACGCTAATAATAAGGCATAGAAGAGGTGATAGACTATTGAGCTGTAGATGAAGGAGATAATGCTTGTTGAACCGTAAAGGCAATTGAAGAACAACCATCCATAAGATACAACCATGATCCTTGTGTCCTCTACCAATAGTCTTCCCCATCTTCGAGTCCTGAAAAACACAATACAAAGGGAAAAACATAACATTGCAATTCAAAGATTTTGTAAACAAGGTTTAACTTAAAATTTAGAATATGAAACATATAAGACAAAGGCAATAATGAAGAGCGGTACAACCAATACCAACCACAGACGACCGGCAGCTATCGGCAATACAGACTTTGTCTTTGTTAGAAGAAACACAATGAGAAGAAAGAAACTAGACATACCAGCCATATGATGAGGCGTCCCACAATCAATAATCTATGAATGACTAAGTAAAGGCCTACGAGAAGAGATGAAGTACCAGACCATGTAAAGAATACATCTACAGGCAGAAACTAAGCCATAACGGGATGCCAAACACAAACCATGAGCTAAATCGACACAAAATGCATGACAACCAACACACAGGGACAACACTACAATAGGCTCAACAAAAAACCCCAAGAAGCTACACACCAAGATACCCCACAATGTATCCAAGAGCCACAAAGAACAAGAATCAACCCAACATCAACTATATTAAGTATTTGAAGGATCACACAACACGAGACAACAGAATATAGAGCCAGAATGAAGGAGCATAAAAATTAGTAGAGAAGAAACTTCAACACGACATATAAACAAGCAACAATCCACATTGTTGTAGAGGCTCTAAAAGTCATGTCCAATACCACAAAAAAGCCAATCCCTGAAGATCGTTATACACAAAGGGCACATGCATAGCCATAGCCCACAAGAACAAGGCCAAACACTGTTGAGGCCATCAACCCCAACAGCAAACACAAAGCTGCCACTTCAAACCCTTACGGGCACTCTGAAATCACTAGCAACACTTCAAAACATGAAAGAAGAACCACAATATAGCTACATCTCACAAGAAGGGAAAAACCAAGTCATATGATGTGCAAAACTTCAAAAACAACCCTCGACAGGAGAGAAACCAAGTCCACAACACCAAAAACCATCTAGAAAAAGAGCCCACAACAAAGAACGGGCTCCACAAATCACACAGGGAGAAGATCGAACAGAAAAGGAGCCAAATGGGGCCTGGGTGTTAACGTCAACTGCCTAAAATTGTCACAGCAACCTCAATACAAATCAGAACTTCGCAATACCACTTCTGAGAGATTCATGAGGTCAAAACAACCCAACCCTTACCAAGCAATCACATACAAAACAGTCAAACAGATCGCACAACCCCTTTTTTCAGATCTAGGCGAAAAACATGGGATTCCCAAAAAAAACATCATAATTCACTCAATATTCAATGAAATCAAACAAGACTTGTACAACTAGTTTTAAAACACCTTATCCCATTGATCAACAAGACCGAAAACAGATCAGATCTGAAAATTTTGTGAAAATTGGAAACTATTTTGTCTATCACAAAAAAAATATGCTTAAAAAATAAAATAAAATAAAATAAAACATGCTCAAATGACTTCGGGCCTTTGACGAAAACTTCTCAAATGAGCACAAAGATGCGGGATTCACAAGTTTAAACTTACATGGCCATCATCACTATACAATTGTTGATGTCAGCAGGTCGACTGTGGGTAGCTGCAATAACCCTAAATCATATGTAGGCTTTGATACCTAGTGGAAATCTATAGTTTTGGAGATTTATACGTTAGGGTTTCAAGTAGAAGGAGAGGAAAAAGGAAGAATTGGGGGAAATATGTATGAAGAGTGTAGAGATATCTCTCATATACTTTGCTTCATATATCAAAACAATAAAAAAATACATTTACTGGTATTTACAAGTTTACCCCAATATTGTACAATACATATGTACACTTACATATTGTATTCTAAACCTATGCACATCAACAAATATTGATGTTACATGTGAGGTGATATGACTAATTATAGTGTAGGCTTTATACAGCTTAATACAACCTAAACCAAACTATTTGGGGTCACCTTAATCTAGACTAGACATTTGAATTATTAAAAAACCCACAGAGGAATAATCATGTCAAGTAGCTATAAGGTGTACAAACCCTTCAAATATAGTCATGCATGCTATTCTAACATCCCATAGTGGCATAATCATATACTGTGGGAAGTTTCTGTAATGTTGCAGAAACTACGGTGGGGGCAAGATATAATTAGAGTCTAGCCTTGCTATTAAAGTTAGTTACAATCCATAAAGAATACATATGCTAGAATGTGAAGAAAGCCTCCTTGCTGCCTCTTGAATACTTGTGGTTTACAACTGCTACTTGGGACCTTGGACCTACAATACAATGTCTCTGATGCGGCAGCCCTTTCTTGGATGGAATAGGTATATACCCTCTCTGGATGCCTAAGCCCAAACCCAAAGTAAAGGGCCCTAGAAGTTAAAGAAATGGTTATCTTTGGTAATTTACCAAGGTTTTTGTCTTCGATGTAATAAGGTCTAAGAGCCTTGAATCATTTAAGGTCATTTCTGGTTTTTATTATTTGGGTCTTTTTGTAATAAGGCACAAAGCCACGGATTTTAAATGTTTGGGGAAGTCAAAAGTGGGTTAAAAGAGGGCTGGTTGATACGTCTAGCTAGGATAAGGTTTTAATTAAATACTATTAAGAAGTCATAAGGGCTCAAGAGTCTTAGTTGGATTGAGCAAGTCGTGCGAGTCAATGTAGGCTTAAGAAAGTGAGTCAAAGTCTAAAAGAGGTCTTTAGGGTTGTAATTAACTGGTTGGAATATTGGAAATAAAGATTTGGGTTGAATATACCCACAAGTGAGCTGTTTGTTCTCTTGTCTCTTTCTTCTCCTATTTTCTACTCTAGCCGATACCCTCTTCTATTCTCTCTTTCTTTCTTTCTTTCTTTCTTTTATTCTTACTTTCTTTAATCTATTTCTATCACATCATAAACTATTGGAAATTTCTATTCTGATCGATTAAAGTGGTTTAAACAAGGAAGAAAGCTGTTGAAGATTGGTGCTACATACCACATAGATCAAGATTGGTTCTTTTGGGCAGATTATCAAGCACAAATCACAGGCATCAGAAGCTGTTTTCTTTCTCCATTTTCCATCAAGTTTTCCTTCTATATATCTCCTTCTTTCAATTCTGTAAACTCCATTTAAATCCTTTTCATTGAATTCTGTTATTATATATCTTTCTTGAACGTTTTAGTTGCTTTCTTTTCTTGAAAATTTCAGGGTAAACCACTGAGATCGCCTCCTATATTTATCTCTTTTCTTGAATTTCTTTTAGGGTTTTGTTCCTTAATCAGAATTTCCCTTATTGGGTCTTGCTTCTATTCTCCTTCTTTAATTCTTCTAAAATTTCTTTTCTTGATCCTTGATTCCCCTTTTCAACTCTTCCCAAACCTTTTTTTAAGTTTGGAAATATTTTGGGTAACCCTAATTTCTTTCTTGAAACCCTAATCACTTTCCTACACATTCATATATTATTGTTTGGGCCCATATCCTGCATCCGTGTCCTCCCTTACAGATGCGATGTCGAAGTACATTCAATCAGATTAATAGCTTCTAGCTACCTCTGCCATCTTCATGGTACACATTTAATCACTAGAGGCTTGGTCCTGCAATACAATGTGCCCCACCATACAGCTCTTTAGAGCCTGAAATTGACCCAATCATCAATCCACCGGTTTCCTTTACAATGTCTCAAACATACACCAGAACAGAAAGAAAAAAAATCCTACAGATCAGATGGCTAAGTTCATCCATTCAGAACAAATTTATCCTAGGATATTTCCTTGGTTGGACCCACCCTCACCAGCTCACTATAGCTCTCCTATTAGCAAGGAACTTAAAATAATCATATATAGATTTGTTTTCCAGAACCTTGAACCTGTAATTCTGAGTTTGCATCAGCACACGTTAACTAACCATACACGTATCCTGTCTGGAAGCTTAAACATGATGCCAAAAAAAATTGGCATAACCACCCATATACCAGTAATTAAAAAAATTTCCGTCATATTAACCAGTTAGATTCACTTTTGTATCTCTAAATAGAGTACAAAGTATGCTACAAGAGTACTACATTAAAAAAAATGTATCTGTGTCGGATACTACATGCAAATGTTGTCTTGGTGCATCTGGATAACATACGGTACTGGAGCATCCCAAATGTGACATTGAATAAGATATTCACACAAGAAAGGTTATCAGAAAAATGATAAATATACCAATAAGTTAAGGCTCTAACAGATTATTTAAAATTTCTTTCTTTGATATTAAATAAAGAAAAAAAATCACTCCCAGCATCATGTTACTGTATGCATAATTTCCCAGTATGTAAAAGGCTGAAAATTAAATTACCAAACATTACGAAGGATATTGAGATGCATTATTTAGCATAATTTAAAAAAAAATCCACCAAAAAGAAGTCAACCAAATGGTACAATAATTCAGATACTAAAAGAAGCCCATATATTGTAAATATAACAACTGGATAATCTAAAGCAAAACAATACTAGTTTTGTGGAATACCCTTCCCAACCCCTTGAAGGGCATTTAAGGGCTGCCAAAGAGCTGAAAATGTGATGCCAATGCTAAACAAATGAACTGTATTTCCAGCCATCCACATCATGAAGCCCATCATAAATAGATTCTTGAAAGGCGCTTGAGCCACTTCCCATGCTTTCTATTTATACATAGAAAAGGGGGGGGGGGGGGAAGATGTTAACCTACTTTTGATCTCGTAAGTAGTGAACATTTTAATAAGAATAGCTATATGAAGTGGAACCAAAACAACCAGGACTAGACAAAAAAATCAACTAAATAAACTGAAAACTAAAGCGAAAAAGCAAAGCTTGTACACATGAGACACAACCCAAAGACATAGCTAAACATATCAAGTGCTAAAATAAATCAGCTTGTCATGCAGTAAATATCCCCACACAATGAAAAACGAGAAATAAAAACAGTTTCTCAGTATGTAAGCATTTGCAGGGCAACAGTACATACTAAATACAACAATATCAAATGTTTTCTTCAACATATGGGGAGCAGGCCTTGTTCTGAACATCAATAGCATTATAAGGTATAAATTAAACCAAAAATAAATAATAAATAAAAATACTAACTACTACTCATGTGGCACAAAGTAGACAACATGCGGAGCAGGCCTTGTTTTAAACATGATAGGACAGAGTATAAGTAGATAGCACATTAAAATAGAACAGAAAATCCCACTGACAATGCACAAACTTACCTCACTAAAATACCAATTTAGTTTGTTCTTTCAGTTTGCAGTCATTGTAAGACTAGTCCCACCCAGTTGAAGTTCATTAGCTTTCTATCATAACTAAGACATGTATCTTAATTTAATTAATATTTCCTCATTTTCACAGCACCCGGCTGTGTTTTTTCGGTCTTATCCCTTTTCTCTTAAGCCACCACACCCCAACCCCCTGTCTGAGGTGGGAACCACATTACCAGATAACAATAAGATCACCCAATAAGTAATAGTGAATGAAGATGTTTAACCAACTATTTGACAGTTGCAGGGGACTTCATATTCAGCTCAACAAAGCCTTACCCCAACTACTTGGGGTTGGCTACACAGATCGTGTTCTGCCATTCCACTCACTCTACGGCCAAAACTGCCTCAACGTAAGGTGAAGAAAAAAAATCAGGATTAATGTCTAAATGGTTGAAGAAAGATTTTATGAAGCTATCTACCTGGCACAACCCTGCTCATTTATATGGTCTCCAGACCAGAGATACAAAAAACATAAAGCATTTAAATACAATCACTCAGCAGAGTTTTTTAGGAACTTTGAATTGATATTCATAATTCGATTACCATCACAAAGGTAATAGTAGAACCTAAATTATGCTCCGCTATCCTTTTCATAATCCAAAACACGACCTTAAGATCATCAAACGAGAACGGAAAAGAAAAACAAACAAACAACCATAGAATTTTTATTTTTTTTATCGAAAATATAAACAACATATCTAGCAAAAACCCCAATCCAAACAAACAAAGACTCAAAATCCACATAAAATTCATTAAAATGTGATAGAACGAAATCAAAACCTAATATCTAATCAGAAACAACACTTGCAAATACCTGCGATTTCCAATTCGCTTCCGCGTCCTTCCTTTGTCGACTTACAGTCGAATCGTCCTACACGAAAATTATCCAAAGAAAAAAAAAAACGCATGAATCCATATCGAAATAAGAGAAAAAGCAAGAAACAACAATAGTTTCGATCACTTCTGATTTCGAAACAAAACACTCAAAACAATTTTTTTTTTTTTTTTTTAAATATAGGGAAAAACCTGATCTTGAGAAGCTCGAGCATAACCAAGAGGATCCGGAATATCACGAGTGGAAGGATTGGTAGAATTGTCTGTAAAATCGATCGCCCATCTTCGAACCAGGACACCCTTTCCCTTCTCCATAGGTTCTCTGTGTCTCTTTCTCTTTGTCCGTCTGCGTCTCGGTACAACCAACGTAACTAATATTGTACAGTGTTTTATTAGATTTGATATATTCCCCGGGTTTAAAAGTAACATTGTAATGCCTACCAACTGTATTGACCGAAATAAATTCAATCACCTTGTGTATATACAAAAAAAACCCTCGTTTTGCACATATTATTGATTCTATTTTTATAAATAGAATATTGTTTTGGAAATATCAAAAACAATACTAGACACAATGAGTAGCAGAGTTATTGGACTAACTCAGGGAGTCATGATGCTTTTTATTTTATTTTTGTAAAAATATAATAATTTTATAAAAATATTAATATATTACAGATACTATTTTGGATGAAGTATTATCCATTTTTTAAGAAAACTATGAGCATTTTGTAATATAATAAACTGAAAATCTAAAGATAAGTTATACAAACTGATAATCTAATATCATAACATTAACAACATAGGCGTAACTAAATTTTTAACTCTAAAGTACAAACTAATTATTAGGAACCAAATGTTTTGTCCACAATTTTGTATGTCCCACTGTGTACTACACACAGAGGCTGGGTGCAAAAGGGTTAAAACTGTAAAAACAATTTTCAAATGAAAAAATAAGTACCCACAAAATGGGGTGTATAGTGTTACAACAGTATTAGAAAAAGGTGTTCAAATGAACATTTGCTCCCATTACAAAAAAAAAAAAACATTTGTTCCCTGTTTAAAGGAGGCACCAAGTTCAAAAACCCATCATGTGTCAACATGTGGTACAGGACATGATAGGACATACAAAATCCTAAACATAACATTTGCTCCTTATAGTATTACTATATATTGAAAACCCAAACTACTATCTTTTCAACACAAACAAAAACGAACTATAATCCAATTTCCAATGTCCAAGCTTGTATGATAAATGCTAAATTTAAAAGTTAACGTTTACTCTTCTTATTACTGGAAATACTTCTTACCACTTAAATATTCGTTCTTCCAAGTTCTCTGCTCAATCTCTTTTCTAGGGTTTTGAATGATTTTGAGTACTTGCTTGTTGGAGACTTAAGGAAAGAAACCTTAAGTAAAAAAAATTGTTTGGCCTTTCTACTATGTAATAACTTAGTTTTAGGTCATTGTTTTTAGTGTTTGGATTTCTTTATTTTCATTTGTAAACAAAATTGACAAGACCCAACAAGTCATATGAATTGTTCAAAGTCAAAGGAGTCAATTGAGTCAAAGTCATTTATAGTTCAAAGTCATAGCATAACTCAGTTTGCTAGGCTTTAGAGTCATGTCAATTCGAGGGAGTCGATGAATCAATTCAACAACTTGGCAAACAATGATTTTTTGCTCCCTTTGCTTACTCCATTTAACTATGTTTAAACTCAATGAATTGGCTGACTTCAAAATTCAGTCAAGTTTTTTGGTATAATGAATGACTCAACTTGATTCCAACTTTTTTTCTAAAATGTTTAATAGCTTCTCAAGGGGTTATATATATGAATTCTTTTATCTTCCTTGGAATTGTAAGCCCCTGAGGATGTTTGGTTTCTTTCACACTTTAAAAATATAAGTTAAAAAGGTTTATCAATGCAGTAGCAATAGCAGGTTGAAGGGTGCAGCATCATAATCAAGAGAAACTTAATTTTAAGGTTCCACTCAAGTAGCAGAATGTGTAAGCTTGCATTAAAAGCGTAGGTAGTGTCTGTTGGATCTATGTATCCATTAATTCCAATCAATTCCTTAATTGCACAATCTTTAAGGTCAAGTAATTTTAATTTAATAAAATTGAAACCAAGTGACCCGAGACATAGAGTTGACGTTATTGTGTTTCTTGAAGATTGTTGATATCTCTAACAAGATTGTGCAAGGGAGCATGTCAAGCTAGCTTTGGGGTACAACTAAGCTAGGAATCAACACCTTATCTCTCAAAGGGCTTACATGGCCCGTCAAAAACATATGATACCTCCTTGTATAACTTATTGCATTTTAGAGTTGGGTGTTCAAAACGTCTATAACAACTTGTCCAAACTTTAAGAAACCTTTGGCAGTCTTTTCTTATCAAGTTGTTTAACATGTATGAAAATTGAATCAAAAGACAAGCTATACACCATAAAATAAGTGGAGATTCTCCAACAAAAACACATTTGGATTGAAGTGGTTTTTCAACCCATAAATGCAAAGCAGGGCTCCTAAAAATGAGGTGTTGATCCAAGGGTTGTATTGAGCTTTATGTCTTTCAATACATACCCAAAAAGAAAGAAAATAGGAGGAGAGAGAGCTCTTTAATGGCTGCCTTTTTCTCCTTCTCATTCCC
>JAOXJP010067336.1:0-15436 GCA_025762735.1 Platanus orientalis | reverse complement strand
GCTCTGTCCATCTCAGATTAATAAAATGCAAACCGAAGTTTTATCTTGTTATTCTCCAATCAGACAATAGTAAAGAATAAAACAAAGATATTATGAAAAAATTAATTACTTGTTTTTACGAGCAATCTCATGTCAATTAAGAACTCTTGAAACGTCATTTTAGGCAGCGCTCGGCGTAGAAAGGGTGGTTATATATACATCATAACGCACAAGATGGTTTTGCAGCAAAGATGCTGGAAAAAGAATTTCAGCAGATCTATACTCATAAATCTGTGCCCCATTGATTAAGAGAAGTCTGATGGTACTTTGATGGGGAATCACGAAAAAGTCAGACTAGAGGATTTTAACCCCTCGATTTGGGTCTAATTCCTGTACAATTAAGACAGTCCAAGACGTAGAACTGACCTGCTTTGTCCAATGCGGAAAGGTGATCGATCATTTTCCTCTTATTTAAGAGGTAGGAATAACAAGTTAATTTGAACTGGTTGTATGTTCTATTTCTCTTTCCTCTTATTTCCTGGTTGTTGACTAAGCGTATATTGTGTAAAAAGGAAATGACTCAGTCACCAAAATCTGCCTTACACATGCAGGGCGTTAGTTCACACAATTAATGGGTCCTCCTCCCAAGATAGATAAAAGGCGATCAACTGATCTCAACCATCTGAATACTAGAACTTCTATTTTGTTTATAGATTTCCACAGTAAACTAAAAGAATGACAATTGAGTTCCTAGGTTCTGATCATCCATATCTCTTGTGTGGGTGTCTTAAACTCCTGCATTTGCTCCAAGAATCCTGATAATATTCCTACCGACTGTAATCTCACTTTTAACTGACACATTATCGATTTGCTTACTTTTCATAAACATTCAAAAATCTAGAAACTTGAATAATCAACAACTTTGGCTAACCGAGAAATGTAGGAGTTATGTCAATTCGATATAGCTCGAAGTCTTTTTCGAAAAAGACCAAAACCAACCTAACACGACATTTCACTAAAATATCCTCTCAGAATAATTGAATACAATAGAACATGCTCCCACAGGCAGATTGAATACAAGTTTCCAAGTATTGGCAAGGGTTTTATATATATATATATATTGAACAATTTCTTGTGATATTTTGTAACTATTTGAGCCCTCTGAAAGAGGATGAAGATTTTTGTAGGTCTATATCTCGTGGTGCTGTCTTGTTTGGCCCTTGCAGTTCTAGTTCATGGGCACCATGATGAAACAGGTTAGCATCTGTTATTTCTTTATAGCCTTTCCCAAGCTTTCTTTATAGCCTTTCTTTTTTGTCTTATATTTTACATTCTTTTACTTATCAAAGAATAATTGATTAATTCAAATATGATTCAAAACTTGGGAGAAATATTTCTGGATAGAAAAAATGAAATACGAGAATATAAAAGTTCCAATTTTGCTAATTTAGCCAATATTCACTATTGTTGCAAAATTTCACCCATACTTGCGCTTTATTAGGATGGAATACGAGTAATCATGCAAGATTTGGCATGCTTGGTAGCCATTTATCTATAAAAATGTTTGTTAGTCACTCTGCTTGTTTCTATATTTAAGTTGGAAGCAAATCTTTTACAGTTACATCTATACAAAATTACTATGCATGGCTGTATCTGTTTATTTCAGGATAATGCATCACACATGTTAAATTGACAAATGAACATACTACTAAGGTTGAACCAACAAATGTTGTGGTTAAATCCATAAATACAAAATTCTTAAAATATATATTTTTATTTAAGAAAAATTTGAAAGAGCGAGGTTAAAAACCTTGTATCCAATAAGAAGAAAAATCCTGAGGTTTTAGAGATTGCAAAACTTCAAAAGAGTGCAAGAGAAAGAAAGCCCAAAGACGTTGGCCTAAACATACCATCTGTTTGACAGAAGAAGACCCATTATTCTTCTAAAATCAATGTCATCGCATGATGCAATCTTCTAGAGAGAAGCGATGGATGAGGAGATGCACTCAATCAAGTGCTAGTGAATCTCCTTCAAGAGTGTAAACTAATTGGATGTGAGCTTTTATAAGGAAACTCAAACTTGATTGTTTATTTGAAAAATTCAAAGCCCGATTGGTCACTAAAGGGTATAATGGAAAGAAAGATTTTGATTATTTCTACACTGATAGTGTTGGTTGTCAACAAAAATTTTCTATCACTGGATCAAACCCATAAAGATTTCTAGTTCAGATTATCAAAAGAGAAAGGTTTGGTAATACCTCAAGACTGAGGACTTTTACAACAAAACAATACAATCTAATTTGATACAAAAGATAAATTTCATTACTTGAAACAGAATACAATATAAATAAAAAATGTACCTTGAGACAGATTAGGCCGTTGTAGTTCTGCTCCTAAAATCAATGAAGAACTTCATTGAATCTGACTCTGAGATACAATTGATTCATCTGATACAAGACTTTGAATAATCACAAGCTTAACCTAAGCTATCCCTACTATAATTACTATTGCTAATTTACTATAAAAATAAATGACTTTGATGTCTTTGATGATGTCTTTTTGTTGTCGTCTTCTCTGTTTATAAAGTCTCTTCAATGACTTCAATGGTGCCACTGTTGCTACCCATGTTTTCATGTTTGCTCATAACCATTTTTCGGTTTGAATTGTGGGTCTCCCACTTATTGACTGGTTTGCCTACTATTTTTATCTAAAGATTGTTGTCAATCGTTGTTGTGCTTTACCTTTTTCATCTTCCATTTAACGTGTTATAGTCGGTAACCATCCATCAAATCATTATTTAATTACATGTGTCATTCATTGACTGGTGGATTTCAAATTATAGCCTAACAAATGCCCCCAGCATATGGCTAGTTATATCTTAACTAGACACATGTGACCTCCTTTTATCGAATTTATACATCCTAATTGTATTGATTATCTTTAGTAGTTCACATTCAAGGATGTAACTGATTTGACTAGGTAATTCCAAACGGTGCTACTTTTAGAATGAAATATCCTCTGGCTTTAACTGCTTTTAAGATTTGCCTAATTTCCAATGATAATGAATAGAACAAACGACAACTTCTTCTTAAAAAATCAAACCATCTTAAATATCTTCTGTCAGCCCTTTCCTTGGTGGGTCTATAAATACTGTCTGAGCTTCAATCCGCGCGTGCTCATCCCTTTTCGACATGATCACATCCTCCACTGAGACTATGTCATCGTACCTCGATACTCTAGAATGATTTCAAGCTTTGTTAAATGGTCCTTTGTTGGCTTATACCTGATACTTAGATTCGCTTACTTATGAGAATGTCGTTAACTTCTCACGTCATGTTTCCCATTCGAGCATCCATCCCACAACAAACAGATGGTTGTTTCATCTTGTGTCCCTTTATTTTGAGGAGTTAGGGGGATACATGGATCCATCATAAAATCTTGGAGAATTTCTTAGGTCGTGAAAGACTGCTTTACGGATAAGGAAGAGGCATCATTCACATCTTTAGATATCGAATCCTCTCCTACATGTAGTCTGCTCTTCCATGCCAACGACGGTTGTAGAAAGGGGCATAAAGGTGGAGAGTTGCACTAACTTGAGTCCCCTTCCTTTACTCCTTGAGCTTGGAACTGCTGCACTAGGCAACTCCTAAAGTGACCTCTAGATAAATGGATGTACCTCATCCAGGTCTCATTGGCCCTTGACAACATACTAGTTAAATATTTTCTACCAAAACTTGCACTCAACCTTTGTTAACCGCCGACCTTGATGCCCTATTCTAATCGTATATAAGCCGTTTTGGGTTTTAAGAATAGTCTTAATATGAGCCTTTGACATCGTTTCACTATTTTTAGGACATTTTTACCCTTAGACATTGTTTGTCTTGAGAAGAGTCTTTGTAAATTTTGACTTATATGTAATAAAGTTTTATTTAGACATTTTATTCTTGGATTATTTTCTTTTCCATTAAACTCAATGGCATTAGACCTTTTTTAATTATAGGATATTCCTTGCCCTTACACGAGACATAGTGTTTGGCCCATATTAATTGATATGTGATATTTTTTGCCTTCGAATTTTTTTCCTTTTGATATAAAGGCTTGTATTGCTTTAATAATTCACCGTTGAATCCCATTTCAGTGTGCTTGAGTTGACGTATATCGTTCTCTAATGCTTTGTTGTCCTGGCGTGGTCTTTTTCGTAAGGATGGTCATCTTGTCATGCTCAGATTCTTTACTTTCAGAGGTGATCTTGCCTCCCAGGATGCACCATTGAGTTTTTCTTTTCTGGGAATCTATCTATTAATATGGCTTAAATTATCTTGATTAGTCATTTTAAAGCCCCAAAGTATTATACTTCTAGTGTTAGATCCTTCTTCATCGAGACCTTTAGAGAATAATTCCTCTGTGGTGAGAGACTTCTCATTTTTGACCCCTTCTTTGGTTAAGATTATGTTCGTTGAGCCCAAGTTCTTAGACCAAAGATGTAGATGCTCATTATTCCTTCGACCTTTTGACTCCTTTCATTTTCAAGTCCTTCTCTTGGGTCGATGTCGCCTCCCAAAAGTGAACTTGTTTTTTATCGACAGCCTACACCCTAACTCTTTTTAGATCCATTGAATATTGAGTTACATGGCGTCAAGGCGCTCAACTTCATTTTTTGGATCTCGACATCTTGGTTGAGTAATTGTTTACTTCAATACTTAACACTAATGTCTCTTGAGTTGTGGTGATTATTTCATTTATTCCATGACCACCTTGCTCGAGTGTTCCTTATTATGTCGACCATAGCTATGTCAACTTTTACTAGCCTCGAGACTGTAATGACTCTTCCCTTCTAGGCTATTAGTCCGCTCTTGTCCTCAACTGTTACCCAACACCTCTTGGTGGTTAATTTGCTAATTATGGGTGTATTAGTGTTCATATATATTGGGACATAGTTAGACTTTACTTCTTTTGCTTGGCATACCATTCAACATACTAATTCTTCATCTGACACTTTCATTATTACCATCAAGTTTGTTCCTTGTTTTGACAACCATTGAATATACTTGGCAAGACGAATGAAGCTAGCTAGCATCAATCAACTTCTCGATCTTCTCTTTAAATTTTAACACAACCTCACTAGTCATCTGTCGAGGTGGTTGTTGGAAAGGAATGTATCCTTCCTTCGTCAGCAATTTGTGCTCGACCAGCTTTCTATCTAGACCAGGCATCTCTAAATAATCCTAGGCAAAACAATATTTATACTACTTGAGGACTAGTTCCATCTTCTCGAACTCTAATGGCTCAAGCTTAGCACTGATATATGTTATTTGTGGGTTCCCTATCGAATCAAGTTCACCTCTTTCAGGTCATCCTGGATTTTGGCTTTCAAGTCATCCAACTTGGTTGGGGTCGTACTCAGTTCTTTTACTGCTATGACCTCAGAGGTATGGGAGTTTTTGGGTATGATGCATTCAACAAGGTACATCTCAATTTTTCTCTCCGTCAGACATCTTGATAGTCTTTCCATAACCATTTGAAAGGCCTTATATTTTTCCTTCTTTGGGCTAGTCATTTAACCCCTCTTTATTCTCCAGGCCAGTTTTTTTAGCCCTTCTAACAGGCTAAGATTGGCTAACTCCCTACATAGCTCTTTAAATTCTTTAGTTATCGAGGAACCATCTCCTCAAGTTTTCTGAACTGTGACTTCTGTGGGTTTTCCTTCACCATCATATCCCATTAATTTGATAGTCCTGATGTTCTAATCATAAAGTTGAGCCTCGACATTGTTTGTTGAAGCTAGAAAGGGGTTTTCATCTGCATATACCACTTTTATAGAGTTTTTGTCATTCCAAAATATTAATAATTGATGTAGAGATGAAGGGACATGCCAATTCAAATGTATCCAATCTCTACCTAGTAATGCATTAAAATTAGAGGAAGTATCGACTACAAAGAAGGTAGTCATTTGGGTCCTACTTACTATTCTCAGTTCGAGGGTGAGAACTCCTCTCATTCTGGTAGTATTTCTAGAGAAGCCACAGACAGACACGTCTCTTGGTACTATATCGTTATCAACTTTTGATAACTTCTTCATCATAGAGACATGCATTATATTCACAGTTGCTCCATTGTCAATTAAAACTCTGTTTATAGGTGGATCCTCCATATGTACCTTTATGTATAATAACTTTAAGTGTTGGGTCATACCTTTTGGATGATTTGTTGAAAAAAAAGTTTACCTATTGCTTCATTTGTCTTTTTCATTGGTTTGATATGCTTTGAGGCTTCTTACTCGAGTTCGATCACATCAGGCTTCTCGATGATAATATCCTAAAGTTCTTTTTCGACTTTGAAAACTTGGTCCTGTTGAGCTTTGAACTCAGTAGGTGAAGTGAGTATTATATTGCAGTTGACCATTCTTTTTGGACAACTGCTAAAGCGAAGCACGATTGTATTTTTGGTGTCACTTGATAGGTCATTTGCGATAGACTTTAAGGGCATGAAGGAGTCTATAAATATCCCTTCATCGCCAAAGTCACCAAAGTCATCCTTACTAGAAGACATTTCTGCCATGTCTGCCCAAGAAAGGCACTCCTGTCACTGAGCTTTTATTCCTCTCTTGGACAGCCAGTGGTGTTTCTTATGGTCTTTCTTGGTTAGTCTTCTTAGCCTTCCTAGGCTTCCGACCAATGAGCCCACACACTACGCTCTTGGTTGTCATTAACATTGAGGATGGGGTAACACCCCCTTTCCATCTTCTTATGCTTTTTTTTTTTTTGTTTGGTTCATCCTCAGATGACACCTCGATCCGTCTAGTAAGTTAGCAAGGATCAGGTTTCTTATCGCTTTTGCTTCTTCCGGGTGCTCTATATGGAAATTTTAATCTCTACTCCAGATTGTGGGTCTTATTTTCATGTCGAGCAAGGGCCTGTTTCCTGATCCATCTTCTCTTTTGGGTTCTAGTCATAGATGAGAACTTAGGGTTGTACCCATATTTGTACACCGACGCATTTTGGGCATAAGGTTTACAGGTTGGTGAGGTTACCTTCATTGATTTGTCGTGATCCACTCAAGGTGGCTTAATCATTCTCGATGGCTGTCGATCTTCCTGTGATGGCTTTCTTCTCATCTAGGGCTTGTGTATGTATTACCCTTTTTCTTTTGCCCATTTGTTAGACCGTCGGCCTTTGTCACATGGGGCCCTAGTCTCCATCATATGTTGAGGAGTTTCTCTTATCCTTTTAGTGGATGTCATTGGCTATAAAGGTTTTCTTGCTCCTTCTTTGGAGTTGTTGCCATGAGCCTAGCCATCATCTAGCCACACTTGTCATTAAGGAAGAAGTCATCCTTGTCTAGTTTAACCTTCTCATCATCACTATTAAATTATGGTTCTCATGCCATTGCATTGGAAAATTCGACTCTGACTTTTCCATTGTCAACCAATTCTAGGATCGCTTCTGTAATTGAGGACCCTATGGTGAACCTCAAGTAATCGGGTGTTGTCTAGTAGAAGTTACAACACTTGTGAGCATGATATCCTTCTACATTTTCCTATCGTTTGATTTTCTATCATTCGAGGTCCAATTTATATTGACCATGTCAACATCCATTAACTTTGGAAAGGGGTTTCTATTAACCTCTATGGCCTCAATTTTGTTAGGGAATCAAAACAACTTCTTATTGATTCTTTCCTAGATGATGTTACGAAACACCACACATTTATTAGTTGAATGTGTAAAGGAATTATGCCATTTGTAGTAATTCTTCTTACGCAACTCTTCACAAGTTGGGATCTTATATCTCCCCACTAAGTTGATCTCTTTGGCTTCGAGTAGATCTGATCTTCCTTATTCAAGTTGAATGAATAAGTTTCTATGACTGTTGTTGGCCTATTCAACTCCTGGGCTTGGGTGTCTTTCCTAGCCAAAGTATCACAGGTAAAGGGTCGGTGTCCTACAAATTTTGCTATGTCTACCTCATAATTTGGGTCTTGGTAGTAAGTCCTAAATGACGTATTGTACTATTAATTTTCTTCTCTTAGAATGCTTTCATATCGAGTAGTCCTTTTTGATAATTTGAATAGATTTCCATAGGCTTATTTAAGGCTGAAAAAGCCTCCAAACAACATCCATTAGAAGACCTCTCTTATTTCTTCTTCCTTTTTGGGTCATTGATTAAAAACACTTGACTCCATAATAGGCACTTGGATTGGCGTGTTTTCCTTGAGTTAAAATAATTTAGATCCTTGTGTATCAACTTCACAATTAGTTGTTTTTCTCTAGGGAAAACCAATTGGATTCGTGGATGGGTTCTTTGTATTCTTGAGTTGAAAGAAAGAACACAAGATAAACTCGTTGAACTAAGTTCATGTTAGGATTGGAACAATTTGGGGATGATTTGGAGCATTTTATTTTTTATTTTTGAACTCCCTACCTTTGGGAAATAAGTAGTGGAGAGGTTTCATTTGTGTCAATTGAGTAGTGCAAACATGTAGAGAGACAAAGAGTTGATGAGTCTGAGCTTGCTTATATCTTGAAGTTAGCTTGGCCAATATCTTTTGCATAATCATTTGTGAGGCCTCAATTATCTTCAAGAAACGTGATAACAACACCTTTATGATTCAGCTCACTTGATTAACTAATTTTTATTGGTTTTATTCTAACAAAAATGAATCAAATTCGGGTTTGTGGTAATATGAATTGAAATAAGAAACAACAAACACAAAAGAACAATCACAGAAACACAAGATTTATGTGGTTCGGCAAGATTGCCTACATACACGGTAAAGACAATCAAGAACTTCTAATATAATGAAGATTACAAAGTACAAAAGGTTTTCCCAAAAACCAAAATCAAAACCCCAAAGAACTCTCCCAAAATTATCTTACATGCCAGCATGCTTCATTTTAGCAATGCGTATCCCAAGAAACCCTACAACATATTGTGGATCAAACCGCAAAAATATGTCCCAAATGAGTCATGTAAACAGGTCATTTCATTTGCTCTCTGGATCGCACAACTGGGTTGCACTTCAGGTTGCTTTCAAGACAAGTTTCAATACTTGATTTTAAAAGCCAAGAAAGCTAACTAACAAAGAGATTGTTGGAACACAGATTCCAGCAGATGAACACTATTCCGAGTAAGCTGTTGTTGTCATGGTTCATTGAAACTTATTTTAGTTTTTGCTAGCTTGTGAAAATAATAAGTGCAAATCCTTTAAAATTTATGCAAGCTTACATCTACTTCAATTTTTCTTATCTAGGCTTCATAAGCATTGATTGTGGGGCACCTGAAGAATCCGGCTTCGTAGATACCGATACCAGCTTATCTTACTCTTCCGATAGAGATTTTGTGGACACTGGAGATAATATGAACATCTCTTCAGATTTTATATACGATATGCTTCAACGGCGCTCTTAAATGTCAGAAGCTTTCCTGATGGAAACAAAAACTGCTACACCTTAACACGAAAGGGCGGATCGGGAGGCAAATATCTGATTAGAGCTTGGTTCTTGTATGGAAACTACGATGGAAAAAATCAGGTACCACAGTTTGATCTCTATCTTGGGGTCAATCTCTGGTATTCAGTGAAATTTATCAATGCATCTAGTGTCACGTCAACAGAGATTATTACTGTTGTGCCTTCCGATCTTATATATGTTTGTCTGATAAACGTTGGTCTGGGAACGCCTTTCATATCAGCACTAGAGCTTAGGCCACTGAACCATTCGATTTACAATACCGAGTCTGGGTCACTATTACTGTCTGAACGGCTTGATATCGGGTCTGCAACATTTAATCGGAGTATCAGGTGAGTGAAAGATTAAAAATAAAAATTCTCATAGGAAACTGCCTGGTTCTTATATTCATCTCTAAGTGATAGTGATATCATCTGTGTATTTGGTGCACTCCCTTGATATAGGTACAAAGACGATACTTATGACCGCATCTGGTCCCCCTATAGCACACCTGGAATTTGGGATCCTGTAATCAGTCCGTTACCCGTTGATGGTAGTGGAAGTGGCTATGAAGCACCATCTACGGTCATGAGAACTGCTGTTAGGCCAATTAACTACAGTAATCCCTTACAATTCTGTTGGATCCCTTCTGATCCCACTTCACAATTTTACATCTTTTTGTACTTTGCCGAACTGGAGCAGCTAGAGAGCAACCAGTCAAGAATATTTACCATATCTAGGAATGGTTCCCCTTTCCGTAGACGTTTTGTTCCTCGTTACTTACACACAGATACCATATACGAAAACTTGTCCTTGGTTGGCGACCGGCATCAGTTTTCTGTTACTAAGACAGATGATTCAACCCATCCACCTATCCTCAATGCTGTTGAGATTTATATGATCAAACAGTTTACGGAATCACCAACATACAGGGAAGATGGTATGTCATTATTTTTTATTACTAACTGTTTCTTGATTTTCTTCGTAAGGAATGGTCGTTCCAACAATTTTAAATGCTTGACTCCATTTATAACCAAAAATTTGAAGCACATTCTCAAAATCTGACCATTCAATCAATGTTGCAGTAATTCAATGTTCCTTACCATATAATCAATGAGTTATTGGTTGGATGGTCAATGAAGCTCTGTGCAAAAATCTTGAAAAAGAAAGTCTCCATTAGTTGAGCTTACATAACTGTTTCCACTGGAGATTTGGCAATCCATATTGAGGCACTGCAGCATCATAGTCGATGGGTATGATCACCAATAATAGGTAGAGATGTGCACAAGCATGTAAAATTCTAAAGCAGCGAGACATTCTCATACCTTATTCTTATTTCATCAGTTCAAAATTCAATGCATATCTCAGTATGGTAATATTCTGACATGTCTTATGACTATATTGAAACGAAATTATCAGTTGATGCTATCATGGACATCAAAGAAACATATCAAGTAAAGAGAAACTGGGTGGGTGATCCCTGCAAGCCAAGGAATTACCATTGGGAAGGTTTGAGTTGCAGTTACGATGGTTTTACTCCTTCGAGAATCATTTCCCTGTGAGTCCTGATTCATACATAGTTCTGTGGAGAGGGAGACACCTTGTTAAAACATTTATTTCCTAATGTAATCTCTCTCACTGGAATCATTCTTTTTGTCTTAGTAACCTAACTGCAAGCAATTTGACTGGGGAAATAGCTTCTTCTATAGCCAATCTCAAATCAATCGAGTCATTGTAAGTATATATGTGTATAATATGCAAAATATAATAATCAAGTAAGCATCAGTTGATATGGCTCTCATGACCACAATATGGTATCTTCTGAAGTGATCCAGCATTGCAATAGTCTTCTTGCGCTCCAATGAATGTAGATTATCATCTTTTAATGTTGGATCATGAGATACTTGTAAATTCCATTGCATTACGTTGGGCCTAACTTTCAATAAGGTTTCAGTTAGTGAAGTGACCCACACCACAACAGTTCCCCTTGTAAAGTTCTTATCCAACAATAGTTTCTAGCTAAGTCTTTTGTTTCAGGGATTTATCAAACAACAGCTTACGTGGACCGGTGCCTTAGTTTCTATTACAGCTAACTTCCCTGAGGATCCTGTAAGTTATAAAGCTTTGTGATGCAGTTAATAATATCCTTTAAAGTGGTAATGAAATTCTTTTATTTTCTGCAGGAAGTTAAGAGGCAACCAACTTACAGGATCCATACCAATGGCTCTCATAGAAAAATCAAACAAAGGATTGCTCTCATTGAGGTTAGTTTTATTGTTACCTGTTATGACAAATGGAACAGATTCGGGTTAATGGCAATGTGAAAAAAAAGAAGAAAGGGTTTGCCTTACAATTATCAAACTAGAAAGAATGTTTGAAAGTAAATCACGACTATATATATATATTGTAACTCAGTTCAATTGAGATGTGAATTATTTAGCCATTGAATTTCTTATAATTTTTTACTCAAAAATTCTTATAATTTGACATTTATTTTTCATTCTAGTGTGGAGGACAACCCAAATATTTGTGACTCAGATTCTTGCAAAAAGGACAGAAATATCATTATTCCCATTGTTGCATCAGTATCATCTGCAATAGGCTTATCACTGGTATTGATTATCGTATGGAGATTAAAAAGGGGAAGACGATCAGGTATTGTTTTTGGTTCCTGTAATGATTTTCCTCTTTTTGTAAGTGCCCCAATTTGCCAATCTTGTTTGTGTCATGGTCAATGTGCAAAAAACCAAGAAAAGTCAATGCTTGGGAAATTTTTGTTGTTAATGAAAAAAATTGACCTGATTAAATGTTGATATCATGTTCATATGGGACATATGGTTGATAGTTTACACACTAAATATTGAGGTTTGCACTAATGGATCTACTATTTAAAATGCTAGCAAGATTACATGGATCATAATCAGTTAAGAAATGACCTTATCACATTAGACAAGAAATTCTAAAAAATCATATATAAATCCAATAAAAGGAAAATAAAATGAAAAAGAAACAGAAGCAGAAGCAAAAACAAACATATATAGGACTCTCAATAAGTCAAGCTAATTTGGTGAGCCTAAGCTTCCAATTGAGCTCATTTAGCTAAGTGAACCTGAGCTGAGCTGCAATAGGCTTAGCTCGTTAAAAGGTCAGCTGGTGTTAAGGGTCTTATAAATGTATATAATATATAGCTGTAGCTTAGTGTATTGTATATTTAAGGGATATATCATCTGTGATCAAAAGTGGTATGATCACACCATGGACTGAGACAGAGTGTACAAAGTTTAAAATGTAAGGCGAACGCCCCTGTGATCAGGTGGTCAAGGCATCATCCTCTCTTTGAGGAGGTCAAGGGGTCGATTCCTCAAAATAAGCATGAGTGCATGTAGGCACCTGCTTGGCTTGGGTATCCGGTGGTAAAGCGGGTGGGTAATGTTTTGTGGGCCTGAGTGCATGGCCAGGAAATATAAAAGCAATGTAAAAAAAACTAGTGATCAATTCAAAATTTAGGTGTCCTAAGAGAAGCACCAAATTCAAAAACACATGGCAAAGTCTATCACATTACATACACGTAGTGAATAGTTATTATCATATCACATCAATCATTTCATGTATGTATATATATACTCCCCCCCCCCCCCTCTTCTCCCTCTTATAAATTAAACATCCATTGTAAGCTTAAGTGTGATAAGCCTAGCCGAGTTGAACCTGAGCTGAGTTGACCTGAGCCTTAACCTTGTATGACAAACCTTAGCTGTGTTGGACAAAGCTCGGCTGGTTGACATCCCTACTCCAACATCTCATTGACTCATCAACAACACTGTCTCATAAAAGCCCTTTCACTGTTCATTCTATACTTCCCCACAAGAGAGAGAGAGAGAGAGAGAGAGAGAGAGAGAGAGAGAGAGAGAGATAACTGTGGAAATCAAAAAGGGATACAAACTACCTAAATTATCAGCTCAAAATTGTGACCAATGTCTCATCACCTTTTATCAATTCTGGTAGCCAGGTTAAAGATTTAGATTTGTTTATTTACTCATTTAATAACAGTGGGAAATACATTCCAAAACGTATTAGATGTATTCTATCAGGGTACAGCATAATAAATAAAGCAATTAACCGTCTCTCCTAAATCCTAAGGTTGTAAGAAAAGTTAGATTTAATATACTTAACATATTTCAACAGTCTCCCTTTGGAGGGACACTTCTAGACAATGAACGTGGGGAACTAGGTGTGAGGCCCAGCAGAATAATTGGCTCCATGGGGAAATATGAACTTGCAACCTAAACCTGCTCTTATACCATAATAACTAAAGCAATTAACCGTCTCTCCTAAAACCCTAAGGTTATAGGAGAGATTAGAGTTAATATACTTGATATATTTCAGCACAGCACAAGGTCCAAATATGTTTGCTGATAATTATATCATGACTATGGTTTAATAAGAAATGCTTTCTACAGTGGTGGCTGTCATCTCAAACAAAGAAGGAAGAAACTCCTTTGTATCAAAGAATCAACAGTTGACGTATGCTGAGGTTGTGAGCATTACCAACAACTTCCAGAGGGTCATCGGCAAAGGAGGATTTGGAACTGTTTACCATGGCTATTTGAAAGATGGCACTCAAGTTGCTGTCAAGATGCTCTCTCAGTCATCATCTCAGGGGTCTAAGGAATTCCGTACTGAGGTTAGTTAACTAGGTTGTTTGTGCTATCAGAATGAGAGGAAATATCCTATCAATGAAAGAGTGGAAATCGTACAGCTTAAGTGTGATAAAGTGTGGAGAAAATGTTCTGCTCCCAAATTGTCTACTCCCCTATGCTCCTACAGACGGCACGTGATGCTTTTTTTAAAGGAAATAAATGTTGTCCCGGATTTGGTGTCCACTAGACCAGTGATGTCTTATAGAATAAAACAGAAAGAATGTTCTGTCCAAGATTTAGTGTCTACGATGGTGTCCAGGACACCAGGGACGCCATATGAATAAAATGCATATTCCATACTCAAAAAATACATCACCCATCCATTTTATTCCATAAGACATCTTTTGGTGTGCAGGACATTTGCTCCCTTTTTTTTTCCTCTTTGTTTTATTCATATTTATTAAAGATAACATTCAAAATATATTTAAACCATGATTTAAGTTTTGGAGAGATTTTCACATGGCCTGAGGTTGGTTTTTCTTTGCAGGCTGAACTTTTGTTGAGAATTTATCATAGAAACTTGGCCTCTTTTGTTGGATATTGTGACGAAGGTAGCAACATGGGTCTCATTTCTGAGTACATGGCTAATGGCAACCTAAAAGAGCATCTATTAGGTATTATACCTTCATGTCATCTTACACTAACTCAAAGAAAGCTTTTTCTATCTTCTTGGAATAAAATACTTCAATTTACTTCTGATGTCAGACTATACAATGGACCATATCCACATTACTTTAGTTTCTCACCTTCTTCTGATTCCTGAAAACTCTATAAATAAAAACTTTGGGAGAGACTTACGTTTGAATGTTGTGGCTGCAGATAGTAATGAAACTGTAATGAGTTGGGAGAGGAGACTGCGAATAGCAGTTGATGCTGCACAAGGTTTGTACAAAGCCTTTTTTTTTTTTCAATTAAATTTCTGTGGGTTCAGTTAATACTAACCTGTAAGACAGTTGCTTATATTTTCCATTTCATTTTATGCTTAAACTGAACTAATGGCTTGCTGTGGATTTTGAGGTGCAGGATTAGAGTATTTACATAATGGTTGCAAGCCACCTATAATTCATAGAGATGTGAAGACAGACAACATCCTCTTGAGTGAAACATGGGAAGCTAAAATAGCAGATTTTGGGATATCTAGGATTTTACCTAGCGATGGGTTTACTCATGTATCAACTGCAGTCATGGGCACACCTGGGTATCTTGACCCAGAGTATGTTTTCCTCACTTCACTTGATAATTACAGAGTATTCTGCTTTCTTTCTTTCTTTTTTTTTTTTTTTGGTGTGGGGTGTAAAAGGAACAGATACAGTATAA
>JAOXJP010067325.1:0-15436 GCA_025762735.1 Platanus orientalis | reverse complement strand
CCCGCGGCGGGGGGGGGTTTGCCCCCCACTATCAATGCGGGAGGGTTCTAAGGGGGGCTAACAAAGGGGTTCCAAGGAGAGGCAGCGCCCCCATTAGAAAATATGTAATCCAGTGACTAAATTTATTGTTCGTTGTAAAGCCATGGGGTTTATCTCTTATATGTTATTTCAAAAATTTTATGAATATTTATAGAAAATCAGGGAAGGATTTGTGCACTCTTGAAGAAACAAAAACTTAGATATAAGAGGGGGAATAAAAACTAGTTTGTAAGTTTTTTTTTTTTTTATGGATCCCATGTAGGGATCAAACAATCCGGCCTTGGATTGGACGATCTCTGTGGGATCGCAAGTTATAGGCCAGGTTAGGTTCGATCCCGATCCGGATCGTCTGAATTTTAATGCCAATAATATGAAATTATATATATATATATATATATATATATATATATATATATATATATATATATATATATGAACTTTCTATGAGCAACAAAAAGAAATATATCTTGTTTTATTCTTTTAAAATTCCTCTATCAAGTTCATTGCATGCTAGCCTTACCAAAAAAAAAGTTAATTGCATGCTAGATATTAGCCATGATAATTCCTCAATGCCCAAGAAGGCTCATTTCTCATAGCCACTATCCTTCACATTAGTCTCCAAAAATGCAATAATATTTGGTAAAGAAAAAATATATAAGTACTTAAACTACTAGGCACAGAATATCCAGCATCTACCAATTAAAGAGTACCTATGCTGCCATTTAAAGTTCGGAACTAAATATCCATTGTAACCTCACTATAAGTTCGTCCTTCCACCAAAGACTCAAAATTTCCTTATGCACGTAAATAATAAAGAGGGATAACAAAAATATCTCAACTAAGGGGCAGTCCCAGTGCATGAGGCTCCCGCCACTGCAGGGTCTGGGGAGGATAAGATGTACGCAGCCTTACCCCTGCAAGCAGAGAGGCTGTTTCCGTGACTCAAACCCGTGACGCCCAGGTCACCTAGCATTGCATGATTTGGCTCAAAACCAAGAAATCATCTGTGCTTTTTAAGAAGGCCAAAACAGATATGAACTTCATATAGCATCAAAAACCAAATAATAATAATTACCTCCCACTGGCTCACCTGCCTTGCTTTTCAGTGGTGCATGGCTGTCGTCAGCTCATGCAATTATTACTATTGTTTGAACCCACAAAAACATTACGTCACATTAAAATGAAAAGATAAATAATAAATAATAAACTTTGCTCTAGAAGTTCTTATTAATTTATTGAAACATACACCATTAAACCTCTTATGCACATAGCCACAAAAAATTCACAAAAATATTAGCCATTAATTTATCCATCTGTATTGCTGACTATCACTATCATGTGTAAGAAAACCATAAGCATTGGTGCAAAGAAAGAGAAATCAGGTCTTCTTCAAAACCCTAATGTGATTACCTGAGATCATATAAAGATGGCTGCCGCCAGCGGCAAGGCGGTGGCTTCAGCTGGGACTGGTCTGAAGCACCATACGGAGGCTTATGGAAACCGTAGTGGTGGTTTTGACAGCACTAGGGTTTGGTATGGGAAAAATAGCAAGTCTTTGGATGGTGAAGTGGTGAGTAGCAGCATTGGGAAGAGAACGAAACCCACTGGTTTGCATGCAAATCGAAGTGGTGAAGGGAATGATGGACACAGGCAATGTGAATCGGAACTGGATCTGCATTTTGATAGTGATTTTATTAGACCCCGATTGGATCAACTGTTGCAAACAACTTCTGTATCGTCTGATGGCAGTAGATGTTAGAACATGATCTGCATGTGACGGTTCGCCAGGGGGTGAGCAATTATCTGATGCATGCCTTGACGATTACCCAGATCTGGTTCCTGCTAGGTCGCATGAGGCAGTTGGAGTCGGTTCTGATTTGGAAAATGATAAACTACTGCAGCACGAAGGAGTTGATCTTGATATGGTTAATGGTGAGGATTCTACCGGCAACAATGTGGATGATCATGTAGGGAGTGATCAGATCATACAATCGAAATCTGAACTGTTGAAGTTGATAATGGATATTGAAAGTGGAATTTGCACCACACAAGGAGTGATGGAGAAGATTCTGGAAAAAATAGAGAAAATCGTGAAAAGCAACCAGGTGGCTCACGATTCGTGTGGGGATTCCAGAACTGGTGCAACACATGGACCTAAACATGTAGACCAACATAGTTTGCCACTGACGTCAGGTCTGGGCAGTAGTGGCCATGGTGTGCTGGAGAATGTTGGTGCGGCTGAGATGCAAAAAACGAGGGAGTCACAAACTGCTGAAGACACTGGACTAAATAAAACTCCATGGAGATCTTTGTTTGGAGGATTGGAGGAGAAGGCAAGAGGACCTGAAACTAAATTTTGTTGAGCCGATAAAGGAGAAAAAACAAATGATTGTTTGCTGCCCAAAAGATGTCATGGACAAGTCAAACAATGGCAGAACACAGTGGTAGGGAATTTCCTTGGTCATCAGCCAAGCTTCTCTTTTGTGAAGGAGGTGGTGCAGAAATTATGGAAGCTCAGAGGTAGAGTTGAGAGTGGAATCTTTGTTTTCAAATTTAGTTGTTTTGAAGACAAGCAACATGTTCTTGAGGGAGGACCATGGAATGTTGGTATAAGACCTCTGGCCATTCGAGCATGGGAACCTAATATGGAGATGAGGAAAATCAATTTAAACAAAATACCCGTCTGGGTATCTCTTCAACATCTTCCATTTCAGTTCTGGCCGGGGGAACCCTTGAGCATTATTGGGAGTGCGATTGGGCAACCAATTTGTACCAACAAGATTACTATGAGAAAAGAGAGATTGTCATATGCGAGAGTTTGTATCAAAGTGGATGCAACGTCTGAGTTACAAGATTCCGTGTGGATTAGAACCGAGGATGAGAAGGTGCTTGAACAAAAGATTATCTACGATTGGAAACCACAGCTGCGTGGTGATTGCCAATGCTTTAGACATACCAAAGCCAATGTCCCAAGCAAAACCAGTTGAAACAGGTTTGGCATGTAAAAGAGGTGCAGGAGATCCAAGATATGGAACAAAGTGGCGAACAGAATTCTGTTACGCCTGTGCTTGTGCAGCATGAAGTGGATAAGAGGCAATATGGCAGGAAAGTCCAAACTGGTACGAACAAAGGTGCTGGTAACCGATTTGATGTCCTAGCAGATATGGAAATGAACACTCAAACAATAAATGCAAATTTGGATATTGGAAATTATGAGGCTCTTCCTGTCAACATCAACAATAGGTTTGATGTACTTGGGAATGAAGACAGCTTGGAAGCCAACAATGAAGAGAATGGTACCCAGGATGGCTTGGATGATGGTGTTGGTTTGCCGACAGAAGATCAAATAGATGCTAGTTTGGAGGTTCCCCTCCCTCCCAGTCCGTCAAGCATCAAAAGGAGTCAGAGAAATGCAAGTAAGTCTTCTTCCCAACCTCTTGTTCATGTTATGGAAAAAAAAATTACAAAAAAAAAAGTGGGAAAGGAATTGTTATTAATGAGATAGGCACAGCTAAGAGAAACACTGGTGGAAATAATCTCAATAAGGATAATCGTAATGGTTAAAATCCTGCCATGGAATGTAAGGGGTAATGGTGCCCCTGAAAAAAAGAAGAGAAGTTGCTAGTGTGATTAATCAGCATGACCCTGATGTTCGTACTTTGGTAGAAACAAGAGTAAAGAAGAGAATTTTGATGTGGTGTGTAGGGATTCTTTTCGCTATTGGGGGGTCAGTCATAATTATGACATGCATTATAATGGCCGAATCTGGATTTTTATAATTCTGATGTAGTTTCCTTGTCTGAGTTGTTCAAATCCTCTCATATGATTACTTGTCAAGTTAATTGTATCAATACAGATGATCCCTTTATTTTTTTCGGCTGTGTATGGGAGTAATCTTCAAATGGAACGAATTAAACTATGGGAGGATATGGAGATGGTTAAAAGGAATTATTCTGCTCTTTGGCTTGTTTGTGGAGACTGCAATTGTGTTCGGTTTAATCATGAAAAGATTGGTGGAGATGTGCTGAAACTTCAAATTATAGAAGAATTTAACAATTTTTTAATGGAATCTGATTTGCATGATTTAAAATGGTGGAGGACAAAATTCACTTGGTAGAATAAACAAGAAGGAAATGGAAAGATTGAATCCAAGCTGCACAAGGTGTGGTGAATACTGAATGGATTGTTTCGTATCCAGTCTCTGATGCAAACTTTCATTTGCCTGGGATATCTGACCACTCTCTTAGCATTGTTATCACTGGTGTTGTGAAGGCTGAAAGACCCAAACCGTTCTGATTTTTGGATATGTGGTGTCAACATGATGATTTTTTAAATGTGGTGCATGATGTGTGGAACTGCTACATCGAGGGAGATCCAATCTTCAGGGTTGTGCAAAAATTGAAACTGGTTAAACAAAAGCTGAAAGTTTGGAATAAGGAGGTTTTTGGAAATGTAGATAGAAATGTGATGGATCTAAGGGTGGAACTGTATAAAGTGATGGATGCTAGAAGCTTAAATTTTAATGATGATGGGTTGGCTAGGAAGGAAAAGGAGCTTACCACAGAATTTTCTGAGGCATTGAAAATGACAAAGTCTTCTAAAACAAAAATCAAGGGTAAAATGGTTGGATCTTGGGGATAACAATGATGCATTCTTTCACAGGTCCCTATTGATTAGAAGAAACAAAAATACTATCCGGCGGATTGTTAAAGATGATGTGGAGGTATTTTGGTTGATGAAGATGATATCCGAATGGAAGCAGAGAACTATTTCATGAATATCCTAGCGCCAACTTCTCCCTCTCAGGATATGGACATTTAGTGGGATCCTGAAAAGAAGCTAATTGAGGAACATCATGTTTACCTTATGGAGAAGATCACTGATGAGGAAATGCAAAAAGTTATTTGGGATGGGAAGAAAAGAAAAGCCCCTGGGCCTAATGGATTTACTCTATCTTGTAACAAGGTGGCATGGGAAATTGTTGGGGATGATGTTTTAGAGGCTATGAAATTTTTCTTTAATTTTGGAAAACTATTAAGGGAACTCAATGCCACTTTTGTTTCCTTGGTTCCTAAAACTATGGATGTGATGCGAACATCGTGACCGAGATGATCATTGGTCCATGCACACAGCATCTTATTTACTTTTTTTATATTATTTTTGTTGATTGTGTCTCATGTAGAGGGGTGACACAGAATTTTGAGGGTAGATTATAGGGTATATTTGTTATTTATTATAATTGGGGGTTATTTTGGGTAGGCATTTCCTGTATTAAGGATATTTTAATCTAAACTTGGGATTTTATTGTAAACCTAGTCATGGGACTCTATAAGAATAACCCACGACCAGCTCTCTCTTTATGGTGACACAGAATTTTGAGGGTAAATTGTAGGGTATATTTGTTATTTATTATAGTTGGGGGTTATTTTGGATAGGCATTTCCTGTATTAGGGATATTTTAGTCTAAACTTGGGATTTTATTGTAAACCTAGTGGTAGGACTCTATTAGAGTAACCCACGACCAGCTCTCTCTTTATGATGAATAATATTCAAATTTGTTTCCACACGTTTGGTTTCTGATGTTCTTCTTCTTCTTCTTCCTCTTTGGTTGCAAGTGAAGTGCAGTAAAACCCTGGAATGGGTCTAAGATATCCCTAGTTTAATGGTTGTGGTGGAGTTCACTCCCTCCCCTTGGGTAAAAGTCCCTTATCTTCTTCTTCTTCTCTTTTATTTATCAATTTACAGGGTTGTTTGGGGACTGAACTCATTAACAATCAGAAAATTCAATGTAAATCCATTGTCTTCAGAGTTTTAGTTCCAAGCAAACATTCAATTATTGTTATAAAGTCCCACGAACAGTTTTGGGGCCTCTGAGATTATTTTGGAGGCTGTTTGAAAATCTGGTTTGAAGACTTACAGGCTGCAGACGTGACTATCAGCAGGAAAGAGCTCCTACGTTTGTTAGGGATTCATATACGAACCAAGTGGTGGTGGGACCCATCTCAATAAGTCCCACCTGGGTGAGATTTCTTCATGGTTCTTTGCAGGAGGCGTGAAACAGAGGTAACAGAGTCTAGGTAGGAGATCTACTCCCCACTCCTACCCTTTAGGAGTTTGATTAAGAGACTTTACAGGGTTGTTTCTAACCCTTAAATGATCCTCAAGCCATAGGAAGTCTGCTCCAAAGTCTTCACGTGATTGTTGAATAGCTGTTGAGTATGAATCCCAGACATTAATACCCTGTTTTGAGAGGTTCTACGAGATAGGTCAAAAATCAGCAAACATTGAAGCTTTGTATTGGAGGCCTATTCTAGGCTCTTCAGAACATCAGGGCGATGCTAAGGGGAGTGGAACCAGTCCACAAAGTTTCGTCAACTGACTCCCAAGATTGGGCCCATTATTACCTGGCGGCAATAGTATTGCTCTGCATCAGTTTGGAATCGACATCAGCCAACCTCTCCTACAACCCTATTTTGCTCACGGCTGTGATTGATCACCTCTAGGAGAGTCTCAGTCAACTTCAACACAGCTACAGAGGTTTTATATTCCCTATTGAATCCTATTTGAATCCCTATCTTCACTGGTAACTTGTGGAATGTTATGGCATTTGCTTGGGACTGAATTTCTGAGTTTATTTTATACTTTCAGTACATGACTTAGATGTTAATCCTATATCTAGTCTTCTCTTAAGTCATTCCCCAGTGAGCCCTACACTTAAATGTTAATTTTTCCACTTTAATTTCATGTCTTCATCACTTTTAAGTTCCTTTGCACCTTCAGAATTTTGGGCAGCAACCTGACATTTTCCTAATTTTTAAATTAGTTGATTTTCAATTCATATGGTCATGGGTTTAATATTGCTCAATACTTTCTCACTTTGAAATTCTCAATATATGTATTGAACTTGATTAAAGTATTACCTGAATTAGTGTGTGGATGTGTAGGTAGGAATCTTGTTTATGTTTTAACATTACTCTTACAATCATATTCCTGACTCCTTTATGCACACACCCACAAGCCTACATGCATGCTACATCAGGATGCCTCTAGTTTCAAGGAATATAGACCGATTGCTCTCTATAACCTTCTATATAAATTTATCACCAAAATCCTGACCAACAGATTGAAGAGAGTGATGAATGTTTTAGTCAGAAAAAACCAAACGGCTTTCATTGAAGGGAGATCCATAACTGAATATTTTTTTTTTTTGTCATGAGGTTGTGAGAGGATTTGAAAGAAGTAATTATCCTTCCTCTATGCTTTTGAAGATTGACTTGAGGAAAGCTTATGATTCTGTTTCCTGGGAGTGCATCAGGTTAACTCTAGAAAAAATGAATTTTCCCACCAAGTTCATTAATTGGATTGTGGAGTGCATTTCAACCCCAAAATTCCCTATTCTGATCAATGGCAGTCCAGCTGGGTTCTTTCAGAGCAATAGAGACATCAGACAAGGATTCTCCCTCTTTTTTTTCTTGGTGATGGAGATATTTTCTTCCATGCTTAAAAAAGAAATCTCAACAGGTAACATTGCTCTTATTCCTAAATGTAGGGGTATTGATTTAACTCACTTGATTTTTATAGATGACTTGATGATCTTTACTAAAGCTGAAGAGAACTCTCTAAGGATTATTGATGTTGTTTTGCTTGCTTTCTCGCAAATATCCACGCTCCACATGAACAGAGACAAATCTATCCAGATATTCTCTTGCAAAGATATTACTAGGGAGGAATCTTTGCATGGGATTACTGGATTTCTAATTGGACAGCTACCAATTAAATATCTTGGAATTCCTCTGGTTTTAAGAAAGTTGACTTATGAAGATTGCTCTCCAACTATAGACAGGCTGAGCGAGAGGTTGCCAGGGTGGAAGGCCAGACTTCTATCCTATGCAGATAGAATGGTTCTTATCAAATCTATGTTACAAGGATGTTATATTTATTGGTTTGGTATATTTGGTTTGCTGAAGAGAATTATCAAACAGATTGAATCCATTTTTGTAAAGTTTCTCTAGGTTGGGCCAAACCTCCCCCAAAAAACTCCAGACTATTAGTTGGGGCTTAGTCTGTAAGCCATATGATGGAGGCCTTAACATCAGAAGAGTCAAGAAAATGAACATTGCATGTGTATTAAAACAACTATGGTGGATTTCTTCCAAAAATGACAGCTTATGAGTGAAACAGATACATGAAAAATATTTAAAGCATGACTCTATTTGGACAAGACATACCCCAGGTAATTGTTCATGGTCTTTAAACAAAATTATGAAGCTAAGGGACTAGATAGAATCATTCATCATCACTTTGATTAGTAATGGTCAAGAAACAAAATTATGGCTGGATAGGTGGCACCCAGATGGTATTCTAATTAAATCCTATGGTGAAAATATCAAGCATGAAGCTAGCTTAAGTAGATGGAGTCCTGTAGCAAATATCTTATTTAAAGGTCGATGGAATTTTCCTCCAATCTCGTCTCCTAGAACGAGGAATATATGGACATCCCTGAATTCGGTGGAGAGATTGAATCAAGACGAATATGTTATTTGGACTGGCAATTCAACTAGAGATTTCACTTCAAAGTCTACACAAATGCTTTTCAGAAGTATTGCTCCTAAGGTATATTGATATGAGGTCATCCGGTTCTCTAACAACATCCTTAAACATAGTTTTGTGGCTTGGAGGATTTCGACACAGAGACTTCCTACTCAAAGTCGTTTGTGTAGGCTTAACATCATATCAGTTTCCCAGTGTGCTTTCTATTGGAATAATGTTGAATCCCTAGATCACCCTTACTTACAATGTGAGTATACTAAATTCATTTGCATGGAATTCCTTAAATGCTTAACTCCTCTTCAGAGACGGGTTTGCACTGCTTTATCTGAATATAAATGGATCAAGCGTTCTTTCAAAGGAAAAAATGTCGCTACAAGAATTGTCAAAGTTATCTTTCAATGCTACATTATATCATATTTGGAGGGAAAGAAATCTAAGGAGATTTGAAAATAAAAGCCAACCCAGAGAAAGAATAATGGAAAATATCTAGTATAAGGTTAATGCAAAAATAATGAATGAAAAGGTTGTATTGGCAAATGACCCTATTCATTCCTTTATTTTCAGCAAGTGGGAGATTCAAATTGGTGAGCTTTCCAATCAAAATTAAAACGTGCTCTTGGATTCCCCCTAGAAACGGTTGGTCTCTATTTTGTGATGGGTCCTTAACATCGGATCACGCTGGCTATGGTGGTATCGTGAGAGATGAAACCTTCGCATATACTGGAATGGTGATAGCTTCAAACATTTTATGGGTAGAGCTATATGGGCTTCTTAGAGGTCTCTCTCTTGCTAACCAATTTGAGTATACAAAATTCCTTATCAATATGGATTCCAAAATTGAGGTTGACATTATTTCTACGAGGTGTTTAGCCCATGGAGAACTTTATGCATTGCCAGGCATATTTTCATGTCTCTATTACAGTTGGAAGACTTTGAGATAAAAACATATTTGGAGAGAACCGAATCAACCTGCCATGAGTTCTTCTTCTGAGGAACAAATTTTATATCCCAATGAATTTCCTGCACATCTCAAAAATACAATCTAAAGGGAGGCTTCTTTAGATATATACACAAGATTGTAATTCTTTTTCCATGATCAATAAATTATTTACTTACCTAAAAAGAAAAACCATAAGCGTTGCGAATAGAAGAACCAACAACTTTAGTAATTTGAAGCCAAAGAGTTTACACATCATCTAAAACCCAACATAAAAAGATGAACACCATATTTCCTCAAGTATTATCATATATGAGGCAAGAGAATGCCATATAAAGACCACATATCTTGATTTGCACGAAGAATATTTGGGTAGACTGGTGACCAAAATGGCATGGCTATACAGAGATTGAGATACAAATGAGAAGGCTGAAAGGCATAGCAGAAGACTTTGCAGAATAACCAACAAAGAGTACAGGAGTTCAACTCAGTTAACAAACACAATGAGAAGGGCCATAAGTCTATCGATTCGGTCAGATACTCATTCCAGTCTTTATTTTCACCACACACACACACATGTGCAGAACACTTATAATGGGTTTACCAAACATTGAACTTACAAATTTTACCCAAAAAAAAAAAAAATTTGAACTTACAAATAGAACAATTGTACATGCAACAGAGTAACAGCATTTACCAAGACCTAAAAAATATCAACTCTAAAAAAGAGGTAATAAAATAAAGAAAGAAGTATACATACCTGTGGAATCTCTGCAACATATTGCCGAGGATTTACCTGTCTGACGGAAAGTTGACAATCCTTTTTGAAAAATAGCACAAAAATGAAAACGAACACTAAGATTAGAAGAACAGAAGAAAACTGTTCAGTCAATTAAAAAATAAATAAAACAGAAGAAGAAAAAATAGTTCCCCCAAAAAACATATATGTACCTTGAGAAGGTCTAGGGTGTCTTCAGCCATTCGACCCTTACTTGGCAATCCAAGACGAATTCCATTCCTCTCCAAGACTCTATCGGGATATGGTGAGGAACAACAAGAGATTGTTGGTTTCACAGAGATGTGAGAGGGTGAATAATAAAAAGAACATACTGAAATTGTGCTGAGAGAGGTAATTGTAGAGGAGGGATAGGATTGGAGGAGAGCTTGAAACAAGGTCATGGCTGAAAAAGGATTGGAAACAACAGTCACGCTACAAGAGAATAAATAAAAACTCATATAAGTAAAATGAAAATGTATTGCAGGATTAAGTATTCATGTATAACACATCAAGGGAATATTGCTAGGAGATGTAAATGGAGAATAAATAAATAAAGACACACTAAAAGTAATTCATCCATGACCCTACCAAGTACTTATTAGATAAATCAAAACCTACCAGCATAAGAGAAGGGGCAAACAAAAAAGAACAAAAACATGGCAATGGTGAGAAAAATAATTCACATGAGTAAATAAAAGAAAAAGAAACTAGAATTACTCAATCCATGACAAAAAAGCATACTTCCAAATCAAACCAGGAATTAGTAAGGCAAACTACAAAAGCAACCCAAAATGGAACACACCAACATTTTAAAAAATTACAATTGCATTTTAGTCCTCCAAATAAAGTAACAAATTAAGAAAATAAACTAACTGAAGATGCCAGCTTCATCAGTTCTTGAAGTATGTGAGTGTTGATACCATTAAGCCAAGTGTGAACCCAATCTTGTCCTGCAAACCTACTAAACACTAACCTGCCTGCCTACCCAAAAAAACCAAGTTTCGGAGTTAACAGAAGAGATTTAATCTTTACTCAGAGATCCCAAAATGCAAAGGGATGTTCCTTCTTCAGATTCTTCTGCATTTACATTTGCACTCAAACTAATAAGCTAAGAAAAACAATTTGTCACTAAGATTGCATGTTCAGTTATTTTAGTAGATAAATGAAAAAGAAACGAATCTGAACAAGAAATCTTTCAAGAAATTTATTATAAAAAAAATTATAAACTCCAAGCTCTAACTGTAATTAAATGGGAATGTTAAGAAACCATCACCTGAAGCAGGGCGTGATTAAACTTGAGAGTAGAAAATTTAGGCTGGAAATGAGTTTGATGGTCGCCGCCGGAGAGAAAGCGAAGTTGGAATCGCTGGATACTGAACGGGTTTGCTATCCGATTCAGTGCCGCAAAGAGATATAAGCGCCAATCACAACGCAAGACACGCGTGGGATATTTGGTCGCAAAAACCACACCCCTTTGACTGGGCTGGGCCGCCGGGCCTCTTTTTGAAATCGAGGCGGCCCTAAAGAGCTGAAATCGTCTCCAGTCCCACTGGAGAGATATCACGCCAAAAACTCTTCTGACATGAAGCCTGACAAAGCGTATTTTGATAATTACACAAAGTTATCTTCTGTACCGTAAAACTCTACTCCTGTAGTCCTGTGGATTTGGTACACCCCTATAACAAACGCCTAAGTTCCATCCATATGCAGGGGAGGATTGATGGCGCCGATAAGTGAAAATCACCCCCCAAAAAAAGTATAAGTCACTTTTTCAATGCCATCTGTCCACCTTGTGTAATGCCCCTAAACCCACTCGGATAAGATCCGTATGCGTCTCAAATTCAGATGGTTACATTTATTCGATCTAAATTCCATAATCCAATAAGCCATTCATTTTTCACATGATCTTATATTTCATTTCTTTTAATTATATAGTTCACTTATCTTATAATCTATGTTCTAAGTTCAATGGTAATGGAAGTAGTTAACATTCAATAATACCCAAAAATTTAATAGATAGCAACAAATAAATCACATTATATGATTGTGTCAATAGAAGTCAGCAGAAAAGATACCATAAATCTCTAAAATATAACAACGTATCAAAACATCCAAATAAACTACAAAATAAGGTGTTCTTACACCCGAAACATAAATCAGAGGGAAAGTACATAGTTTTTCAAAGGGTAACATCAGCCTAAACAAAGGGGTTAGATGACTCTCTAAAACTCAAACTATAAAAATGATATAAGGTCCTTGATATAAAGCTCCATAGGCATACCGTACGAACAATGTCAGTCTGCAAAATGTAATGGTTGAGTTAGTCCCAACCTATAAGCAATCATTTTGACTATAGATAATATGAAGTAAGAAGCATAAGTTCAAGTACTAACATATCCAAAAGACGATACAGAACTAAATAGAATCAGAACAATAATAATATCATGCTAATATAAAATTGTATAATAGACAGATATCAAACTAAAGTCGAAGGTCTAATGCTGAGCACAATCAATGTCCTAGTCTATGTGTGATAGTCAATATCCATGAAGCATAATCAAATTGAAGGGTTTAATACAAAGTTTTGAATCCAGATAAGGAATACGTATTCAGAATTAAAAAAGAAAGTACAAAACAATAATTGGACTCTAAACAATGAGGTTCAATGTGGAGGTCAGATTTCAATCACAAGTCCAATAAGGAAATCATAGTTCAATACAAGGTTCAATACGAAAGTCTGAGTCAGTGAGTTTGAAGTCCAATAGTCCATAGGGTCCGAATTCCAAATCACATATCCTTGCCCAAAGACTAAGGTTAAAACAATGTCCACACAAAGTGTTCGTATGCTCTGGTTAAACCCCATGGGAAGAATCCAAATCTCTTGATATTCCCCAAAAGCAATACCAAATCCTTCATTATAACCCCAAGGGTGGGGTTTGAAACTCCTGATAATCCCCAAAAGCAGGGCAAAATCCCATGAAATTAAATAGCATGGTCTAAAGCACTTTCCCACACTTAACTTGTGAGTGGGCTCAAAGAGTCAATAGTCACACTTAACCCTGTGACGAAACCCAAAAGGGTTTATGGTTTGAAGTTTGATAAGACTCACATCAATGAATTTTGGAAAGTCACTTGAGTTCAATACTTGGAATAATACTATAGAGCAACCTTAGGCATATGGTTTCAAGGATTCACATGGATTCACACTTGTCATTTAAATTTACTCAATACAATGGTAGTAAATAGGATCAAAGACATAGGATCACTTAGATTCAATTTTAATACATGATTCAATGTTCATAAAGTCGAATACACAATAATTCACTGAGATTCTATATAAAATTGATGATTCAAAACATGTAATAAGATCTGATGGTCCATATGTTTCATATGATCGTATAAGGAGCAAAGAGTTTGATAAAATCAATAAGTATAATATAATTTTACAAAAAATTAAAGATTCAATAGTTTTTCAATGGATCTAAGTGTAGAGATCAAACCGAATATCACACTTAATGTTTTAAACAAAAGGCAAAGCAAGATTACCTACTAGATTGATCATTGATAGTGCAGATCTTAAAGGATTCAAAATTTTACACAGATTTTCAAAGGAATTGTTGAGTATATTATCAATTCCATGTATGAAAATAGATGTATGTAGTTGAGCTTGTAGTAGTATACATGGGTTGTAATGTTGTAGTACATTGAATATGTATGTCCTATTAAAGTATTGTCAAGTTTATATCAGAATATAAAAATGAAATGTGTGTGTGTGTGTGTGTAAATCACGCAAAGAGGCACACCCAGAGACATTGACCAGAATGGTAAGGCAACCAAAGATGGCTAAAGCTCCATGCTTGTAAGAGCAAAGTCACATTAAAGTTAAACTGGCACTAAAGAACCAAAAAGATTTGTGGAAAAGGTATACATGGTATGCTCACTAAGACCAACCCAAAAACCTAGGATGAGTTTATTAGAAGACCCCCAAGGCCATAAAAGCAAGTCTCCGCAGCATACAATAGAGAAACAAGACCAAAAAGGAGGCTAAGGTCCAAAATTGGCCTTCAGGACCAGTCATGGGTCCTTTAGGACCAGTTAAGTAGAATGCCCTCTTTGGGTGGTTTCCATGATCAATCATGGTCCCAGGTGGGACTGGTCATGAAAGAACCTCAGTTTTGGGGTTCTTGAAGGCGTGACTGGTCAGGCAGAAGGCACCTTATCTGGGTGGGTGCCATGACCGGTTATGACTGAACAGATGATTGGTCTTAAGTAGAAATTTCAGAATTTCATCTTTTTTAAATCCACGTTTTTAAAATTTTAGAGCCCGGTTTTGGTAGGCTTCACTAGGGTTTTTGATACTTTATATATATATATAACAAACAACTTTTATGAAGTGCAAAAATATATTGAAAGCTCTTTAAATAAGAAAATTGTTTTTTTTTTTAATAAATCTTGTTGCATTCTAAGGGGAGTTAAATCACGAATCTCTTGCGAAATAAAGAGATCCATCTTCCTTGAAGGTTCATGATTGATAGGTTCAATCCTACGAAACCACAATGAAAGCTCCGAAAGCTAGCCATTCTTGAGATAACAAACTTTGAAGGTTTCAATTTAAAAATCAAACCATTGAGATTCTTTGAATATTTATTTTTCATCTTGAAATGGTTGATTCTTACACCTAATTCAAACTTAAATATATGTTATTAAGTAGCTCATTATTACTGTTATTTAATTGCATAGATTCGCCTTTTAAGAGACGCCTAAATTAGAAGATAATTCTCTCTTCTTGTAATTGAGAATTTTCTATAGTAAAATCAGCCTAATTAGAGGCATGTATTGATCAGAGAAATTTATTTCTCTAAATCATTTACTTATATCTTTTCGGTCTTTGCTGAAGACACTGAAGGTGTTTCTTCTTGCCCTCGCCGGAGACTTCGGGGGTGGACACTAGGTTTTCCAGAGACACCTAGCCATTGTGTGTAGAGGTTTTTATGGGCTAATTTTCTCCTATAATATTGACAAATATTATTAACAAAATTAATTAAAACTCAGTGAGGAGCTTTTTATAGTGGACTTAAGCCCATAGTGCCGAACCACTTTAAAATCTCTGTGCAATTTGTGTGGTGTGTGAT
>JAOXJP010067324.1:0-29562 GCA_025762735.1 Platanus orientalis | reverse complement strand
CTCATTGAGAGCAAGAAAACAACTAAAATTTTTATTCATTCAATCATATCAGGTACAAAAATGTGCAACCCATATATAAGCTCACAAACTTATGAAAATAGCAAGAAACCAACTTAGAAACTCATAAAATACCAGTTTACTTGCTACCTAAGACTTTCCTAAAGTCAAAACTACTAAAAACTTCACTTTCTAAAACCAAAAAATGTCAAAATCAGGTCATTCTAGAAAATTTCGTCCAGCACTCTTAGAGGGCCCCACTTTGACTTGTTGACTCTCTAATATTTACTAACATACCATTGGCAGTAATGTTTTATTCCACAAATACCCAAAAACAAAATTAAAATGACCCCCATGTCCTAGACTCTAATAACTCATAAACTATCAAGTAAAACAATAAAATAACTCTATAAGACTCCATCATGTGTCTCAATGTATTCTTCCATGTGCCTTCTTGTGCGTCTTCATGTGTAGACCCCACCAAGGCCATGCATGGGCCCCACCTTGCTCTAATACCCGCATCAATTTGCTTCTCTAAAATCGAAAATGGATTGGATATTGGCAGCATCACTATGAAGAACCAAGCACTTATAGGTAAATGGTTGTGATATGGCACAATGCTAGAGATACCAATTAGGTGTAAGAGAATAGACCAAAATAATGCGGAACCAAGAATTTAATTAAAATGGTCCAAAATTAGGTTCTTTGAACACTTTCAAGCATAGTTATAGGGAAGCTTGGTACAAGGTGGGGAAGCTGGGAAGCTCGTTCAGGAAACTAATTCCATTCCGCTTCCCCAAGTAGTGGGAAGCACGGTGAAGCAAGTAAAAGTCATTTAGGAAAACGAGTGGAAGCCTCTAGAGAAGTGAGTAGAATTGTTTGGAGAACAACTGGGAAGTGATCCAAGAAAGAATACTATATTTTATTTAATGTATCTCTTATGCCATTAGCATTGAATAAAATATTATCTATAAGATTTAGTAATGATTTTGTAGTTAAAAATAATAAAAAAAACATTTAGTATTGAATTTAATGTTTATATTTTTTTTTCTTGAGAAAGAAAAAAGATTATATAATAGAAAAAAGCAAACAAACAAAACAACAACAAGAACAAAACCAACGTTTCACTAAGAAGGTGAACCAAAAACAAAATCAAATGAAACCACCAATACAAAGACCAAAAACCACCACTAATTCAAACACCAAAAGCTGTCACAAACTAAGTCCTCAAAATCTCGCAAGATAGAGATCCAAATCCAAAAGGAGCCTATAGGTACAAAGGCACGCCCTATCTGCACTCACAAAGCAGCCATCAAAAGTCCGATTATTCCTCTCCCTTCCAAATGCCCTAACAAATAGCTCCCAGCAAAAAAAAGCCAAATGTTGATCAAAATACCTTCCAAACCCCAAATCCACCAAGCCAAAACAAGATCAAAGAAATGACATAGAAAAACCCAGAGACATTGAAAAGGGAAAGGAAGAAATCTCAAACTGTTTTAACCAGACAACAATGAATGAAGATATAATCGGCCAACTCCTCATCGCTCATGCAAAGAATACATCGATCAGCCAAATGTCACCCTTTGCTCTTAAAACGATTAAGAGTGAGGATCTTATCCAAAAAAAGCATTCCAAACAAACAAAAAAAAGAAACTTTGGAGGGAATACCCAGAATCCAAATGCTTTTAGAAGGAAATGAAACCACATGATGCAACTCTTAACTTCTTATAAAAGGACTTGGTTGAAAAATTGCCTTTTTTTTTCCAAAACCCACTCCCACCCATCCCTCATCCTCTCCCTCGGCCTACTACCACTCAAAAAACCCAAAAACCCAAAGAGCTCTCCCATCTCTCAATCATTCAAATTCCTATGCAGTCTAGGCATCCAACCACCCCTAGGCTCATAATCAAAATTCTCCACAATAGACCCCTCCCTATTTGAAGCTAGCCGATACATCATCCTAAAATCATCTTTCAGCGGCCGGTCCCCAATCCAAACGTCCTCCTAAAATCTAATCTCCAAACCAAACCCCATCTAAAAAAAAGGATGTTCTTCCAAAAATCCTCATTCCCTATGAGAATGGGCCTCCATAGCCCACACCCATGACCTCCTCTAGGCACCTTAGGACTCCACTCGGAGTTACACCCATATTTTGCAACAATCATTTTCTCCATAAGTCATCCTTGTCCACCCCAAATCTCCAGAGCCATTTGCCCAAAATCACCTTATTCTGAGATCAAATTCTCCTAATGCCCAACCCCCTACCCCCCTCGACAATAGGCCTACACATCTTACTTCAATCCACCAAATGATACCTATGGTACTCATGGGAATCATTCCAGAGAAAATTTTGGAATCTCATCTCAATTCTCTCTTACAACAGAAGCCGACACCACAAAAAAGGACAAAAAGAAATTTGGAATAGCAGAGAGAGCTCTTGATCAGGGTAAGCCTACCACCTTCGGATAAGAGAGAAGCTTTCCACGAGTTCAATCTCCTATCAATCTTCTCCACCACCGAATTCCAAGCCCTTTTGGATTTAAAAGCTGCCCCAAGAGGTAACCCCAAGTGGAATGAGGCCCCAATTTTGCACCCCAAGGGCCAAGCCAGATTGTTAAAATCCCTCACATCCCCAACTTTGAAAAATTCACTCTTAGCCAAGTTAACTTTTCGCTCCGAGACCACCTCAAAACATCTCAAAATGCAACTTAAATAACCCACTTGACTAATACTCGCCTTGCAAAATACCATAGTATCATCGGCAAATTGCAAATGAGATACAAACGTCTCCCATTCCCCACCTTAAAACCATAAATAAAACCCGGCTCAGCTTTTTTAGCCATCTTACTGAGGATCTCGGAGACCAAAAGAAACAAGTAGGGTGACAGAGGATCCCCTTGCCTTAACCCTCTAGAACTCCCAAAAAAACAAAGCAGGCGTGCCATTAACCAGAATCGAGAAAGACACCGAATGGAAGCACAAGGACATCCAGCATCTCCACTTTTCCCCCAAACCAAAATGATGTAAAATGTAATCCAAGAAGTCCCAATAACACAATCATAGGCCTTTTCAATGTCTTAACTTATAAAGAATCCCATTACTTCCCAATCTTAGCCTATCATTGATACACTCATTCGCAACCATAACCCCATCCAAAATTGGACGTCCCACAATAAACATTGTTTAAGGTTGAGAAATGATGCCCCCAACCACCTACATTAGCCTAATTGACAGTCTTTGAAAAAAATTTGTACACACTGTTAAAATGGTTAATTGAATAAAAGTCTCTCAAATCCATTGCACTACGCTTCATAGGAATAAGTGCAATAAAAGTGTTGATTAAATGACCATTAAACTTCTTTGACTCATAAAATTCCTCAAAAACCCTCATGAGATCCCCTCTAATAATGGTCCAACACTTTTGGGAAAAGAAAGTAAAGAAACCATCCGGCCAGGAGACTTATCAGTTATCAGCTTTTATATCATTAATCACCGCCAAAACTTCCTCATCTAAAAAAGGCCGCTCCAACCATCCAGTATCCTCTTGATACATAGGATCGAAATCCATACCATCAAGGCGGGGATGAATACACTGATCTTCTTTATATAATTTGGCATAAAAATCCTCAATTTCCTTTCGAACTTCCTCCTTATTCTTATTCCAAACCCCATCAATCTCAAGCCCCTTAATACAATTATGCACTTTGGGAGCCGAAGCTATCTTATGAAAGAAAATAGTATTACGATCACCCTCCTTCAACCATCTCACACGAGACCTTTGCTTCCAAAAGATTTCTTCCGAACACACCACCTTTGATAGTCTTTCCTATGACTCTCTAGGCACACCTTCCTTCCTAGAGAGGCAACGCCCTTCCTCAATCTCATCTAAGCTCTTAATAATCCCCAAGCATTCAGTTTTCAGCACTTTAAAGTCTCCCCTACTCTCCTTACTCCAGGGAATAAGCCTAAACTTAGGGTATTCAAGCTTATGAGCAAAGAACCTACTAGGAGATCCCGAAAAACACATCTTGTTCCATTCATGCTCAACAATCTCAAGAAAATCCTCAAATTGAAACCAAAGCTCTTCAAATTTGAAAGGGGTTGGCCCCCAATTCTCCTCAAAAGACTCCAGAAGAATGGGTTTATGGTCCGAAGCAAGCTGAGGCAATGTAGATTGGAACCTACCCGGAAACAATTCATCCCACTCGTTGCAAAACAAAAATCTGTCTAGTCTGCTGAGGGAAGGCACCTCTTGAATATTTGACAATGTGAAGCTCACCCCTTTAAGAGGCCCATCAATGAGGCCCCCATTGATCGATGAAGATACCAAATTTGTCCATCTTAGCATCCAAACCAAGATCCCCTTTCCACTCATAAGAGAACCGAATGAGATTATAATCCCCTCCCAACACCCAAGGCATATTCCATCAAGCTTTAATGTCATCCAATTCACCTAAAAAATATCAACCTCACCCAATCTATTTGGCCCGTAAACACCCACAAAAACCTACTCCCCTAGATCGGACTTGCACAGAATCGACATCGAAAAAGCCCCCACTTCAGACTCCAACACCTCAACCTTCTCCGAATTCCAAACCACAAGAATACCCCCAGAAGCACCCCAAGAGGGCAATGACAACCAATTCGAGGTACGCAACCCCCACTCTCCTGCACCACAGAATCATTCCACTTACTCAATTTTGTCTTTTGAAAACACAAAATCTCAGGTCTAGCCTTGCAAACACATCAAGAAAGGACCACCCACTTGTCCTAATTACCCATACTTCTAACATTCCAAGAAAGAATTTTTAAATCCATTAAATCACAAAATATAAGTCCCTTTCCCCTTCCTACCACTTCCACCACCGACACACCCCATACGCTTATCCTAGTTGATGCTACTCTCCAACCTCTTAAGCTCATTTTTAAGTCTTTTGCATTCCCCACTACGAACATCCACCACCTCAGACCCATTTCCAATCCTACCTTTTACTCGCATAAACAACTCCCAAATTTCCTCTTCAAACCCCTCGAAGGATAGACCCAGAAATGGGTCAAAATCCTCCAGTTTACTGAGCACCCAATCCGAGACAAGTTCACCATCTTTGTTGTTCACTCCTTTAACTAAAATATCCATCTCCACCTCACCTCTAAGAGGAGTGACACAATTCACTTCAATAATGGCCTTCGCTGCCTGCCTCACCTCCCCATATCCCTTCTCCTCCAGTACCCCTCTCACATAAGCAAAAGGCTCCACCTCCATAGCCTTGTCAACTAGGTCAATACACTCTGAAACCGTAAATTCAACCATTTGATTTAAGTTCGCCCCAGCTAAAGCATTTGGATTACAAGTAACAAACATCTACAAAGAACTAGGACTGCAATTTTTCTGGATAAGATACTTAACCTCAAGCAATTGATCATCAGAGCGATAAAATTCATGATCATAATTAGAAGACAGAGGATGAAACTTGGACATAAGAGGCAACATACCTGAATTTTCCGATGAGATCGAGGAGCAATAGAGAAACCCTTTGCATCCATAATCACTGCAACAAATAGGACAGACACCTCCCCTCCCCTCAACAATCTCCCTAGGTCGCCTTTCACGATTGATTGGTCAATATTATCGAGAGGCGGCACCAGAGAAGAGAAATGGGGATTATCACAAGCCTTTGGCATTTCTGCTATAGGTTGTTGCAACCCAAAGGAAAAAAGAAGATGTAGAAGAGTCAAGGACATCAGAAAAACCAAGATCCAGACCCGTCTCAAAGACCCCCTCAAACTCCAGTGACTGCCTACCCCTAACCTCAAACAGGTAACCTGAAGCCATAACCTCGACCAGCTTCTTTTCTGGACAAGCATAGCCGTGGAAACCATTTTCCCCATCCCTCGCCTCCAAAGGAATAATTTCGAAGCAAGAAGGGTCATGCAAGCACTGCTCGCTTCCCTACCCTCCCAGATCAACGAACCCATTATGAATCCTCTAAACAGGCACAAAATCCCCCGAAACTCCATCCATGTCAATCGAATTAGAGACATGCAAGGAAACACTCTTCCCTTTCGTCCCAAGTTTCCAGCCACCAAGGATCCATTTCATGACGATCAACCTAGCCCCTACATCTACAATAGATCAAAACTCCATCCGTTAGTAAGACCCCACCCAGACCATCTCTAATCGAACGACAAGGCAAAGACGACATAGCAACTCCAAATCCGTGTTCCCTTTCACCTGAGAACCCAGAAGCAACTCCAAGCGGAAGACCACAACCATCAATGTCTGTCTTGTTCATATTATCCCTCAATCCTAACTAGGAGATACCAAAACCACAAAGCCCATAAGGCGCACGAAAGACCTGAGAACTGTGTCTAAGCCCATCACATGGAGAAATAGCCCAAGGCCTACCTACAAATGTCAAAACAGGCCCACTATCATTATTTTCTTAAGGGAAAGGACAAATCCACCCTTTGGCTATTATCCGAACCCGACCCAGCTTGATACAAACCATTCACACTCCATTACCTCTACAGATCTCAAAACGAATCAAAACGATTAGACAACTGGATCCCCTCCCCACCAGCTTACTGAGATCCATTACTAAAACCCTCCACATGCAGCACATTTGTAGGCCCCTCCTTCAAATAAGCATCCAATGGCTTGAATGATTCCTCAAGAAGCCCCCTATCATCCAGTTCATGCCCTTTGCCCACCTAGATAGGAGCACAAACCACCGTACCATCAACCTACCAACCCCCATATCCCCTTTTTTAGCCAAAAAAATTGAGTCCCCTTCCTCATCCCCACATTTTCCTTACAGAAGGTATGTCCCTCTACCCCACAGCCCGACACCACCAACCCCCCATCCCCTTTTCCCCTTTCAGACGACACCGCCGCTGACGATCCCCCTTGTTCAAAATTTGAAATCTCACCCTGCTGACAATCATCCAGAAAAGGATGGAAAGCAAGCAGCGTACCACCAAGCCACAGCCCACGGAGAGACTATTGTAAGGCCGACAAGAGGCACCTCACCACCACCAACAATAGCGACCAGATCACCCCAGCCACCCACCTGGTGAAGCTCCTCTTCAATTGTAATAACCACTGTGTAATAACAACGATGATCCGCCACAAGAGAACCCTTGGAATTTTACGAATATCACCACCCTCCACCTCAATTCTAGCCAACTAAAGATCCAACATGCCACCCATCAGACGATCGACCCTACTCAAGCCCCCACACACTTTACCTATAGCATCAAATATACCAAGCAACCAAAGATGGTGCAGAAGACCCCATAACCTCAGCCAACGAGAAGGGAACAGACTATCGTAACGGATTGAGGAGCATCCCAGTTCCCAAGGAAGAAACTCCAAATTCCTAGTAAGAACACCCCCCGCCCCCCATTTACATAGCGAATCAACCTCCTCCCTTAATCGAGTAACAAAGAGTGCACAATCACCGACCAACAATCTCCACCTTGGAGGTGATTCCAGGCGAAGGAAAGATGCAATAGCCATAGCCACATCTTTCCAACTAAACTGATTATCATTCTTGATACAAATGATTGCATAGTTACAACCCACCTCCAGCGGTGATCTACCCTAATCAGGGACTTTAATGGCCCATTCCCTACTGGACTGGATAGTTTCCACTAAGGGGGGAATTGATGCGAGGGATACCACCGAAATCCCCACCCCACCACCACCATTTCCAAGAGGTGGAACGAAATGGACATTTGCAGGAGGCACAAGCAAAGTTAGGGGAATTCCGGTCGCCCAAAAAACCTTTTTAAGACCAAGACCATGCAACGCCATCCATCCCCCTCTTTCCCTTCCGGCACCAAAATTTGAAAGGTGCACCCTGACCGGAGAATTTCAGAAACCTTAAGAAAATTTTCCAAGTGATTAACCCATCCCTGTACCAACAACACTCTCTTACCATCATCAATGGACCGAATAAAAGATGCAACCTTCTTCTCAGCACAAGCAACCTCTACACTCGTAGCAAACCAAGCCGAGAAGGAAGAATTGAAATGTATTTGACATGTGGTTTGCATATTAATATTCAACATAAAAAATTACCTCTGACAGTTCTTATACAAGGTCTTCTATAATCTGACTTTAAAATGTAACTTATCTACAAAAATCTTATGTATGATAAAATCTAAGGTATGGTTGGCCATACTAATAACAAGTGGTTTGCATATTGATTTATATGTCATGATTTTTTGTTACTTATATAGTAGAGCCTTCAGGTTTTTTAGTACTTTCTTTAAGTTTATTCACTTTGTTGGATTGTAGCTGAAATTATTAATTCCAACTTATAGTTATTTACTTTATTATCGTTTTTCATTTCTTGCTTCCCAAGGATTTATTATGCCTCGCTTCCCGCTTCCCGCTTTCACTTCTCACTCTCGTAATTATGCTTTCAAGTACCAAAAAATATATGAATTGATGAGGATTAAAGAGAAGGATGTACAAGAGTTTAAAATAGAAAAGGAAAATAAAAGAGGAAGGTATCCAGACGGGCAATTCTAGAATTTCAAATGTAGAACCCTAAAATTACCAAATTACCCCTGGTCGTGCGTCAAAAAATTACCAAATTTTAAAGATGAATTATAACGTACCTAAGGGTTCTATGTTACAAATTTCGTTAAATTTATACAAGCTTTAATTTGTCAAATCATGGAATTTCATAAATCTAAAGGTCAATTGATGGTGGTTCTTCTGAAAAAAAACCAATGTGGAATCTTTTCCAATAAAGTAGCAAAGAAGAAAGAAATCAAGGGAAAAGTTTAGGGGTTTAATAGGGGACCCCTAAGAGATCAAAAACCCTAAAATAAATCAGAGAAAGAAGGTGTCTAGAGTGGAAAAAGAAAGAGAGGAGAAGATGCTTGGATTTAGAAAAGAAAAAGAGATAAAGAAATGGAGTATCACAACTTAACCCTTAGAAAGAGTAAGGATAACATGGGCCAAGCCCACAACACACAAGTGTCAAAATTCAATTCATTCTTCACTAATTTAATAGGTTTACAATGCAAAAAAAAATAGATATTTTCCTAATTTAACAACTTTTTAATTCCTAAACTTGGGACTCAAGTATTTCCTAAACTAAATTACTAAACACTTGACTTTCTAAAAACAACTAAGAAATTTCTAATAAAGACTTTCTAATTTCAAAAAGACTTCTAAATAACACACTTTCCTAAACTTTAGACTACTAAAAGTTAAGACTTTCTAAAATACAATCTTCTAAAACACCATTATCATCACTCACTAATACCCCTTTAGTAATTCAGTCATAACTTTCTCAAATCACCTCGGAGTTGTGCATTCTTGGTTTCATTAGAAAAGATAATTGAATAACCTCTCTAATGACACCAAAATCAAGCCAAAAAGGCAAGTTTTGACCTTAGAAAACTTGGGCTAAAAATAAGAGACGTGATTACCCTAAATCCCTAAATGAACCTTGGCTTAAAAGCTTTATTACAACCATACTCTTACAAATAAAATTCCTAATCTACTATTTGCACTATTAGCCTTATTACAAAATTTACCCATTCCTAACAAGACAAAAATAACCCACATAATACACCATCTTAAATCTGGCCCTCTTATAGGGTGGGACATATAAGAGCCTCTTAATCTTGTCTGCATCAGATTGTGGAGGTTTGTCACTGAAGAAGTATTTGACATACATTGATTTTTCTCAAATATGGGTCGTATTCGAATGGTTGGAATGTTAACCCTTCTATCTCCTATCGCACCTCCCTCACTTGTAAAAACATCATTTCCATTTGTCCCATTTTTGTCCCTCTCACTTCCATGTTTGTTGGAAATGGAAGACATTTCAAATTTTGGAAAGACATGTATTGGGGTAAAAGGTCTCTTACGTCTTCTTACCCCCCGGCTTTGCCATATTTCAAGTCAAAAGGATGACACTTTTTCCTTTTCTTCGGATGGAAGCCTATCTTGGAACCTCCCCTTCTCTAGGGACCTTCTTGACTTTAAACTTGATTTAGTGGGTTCCTTCCTTGACTCTCTTGACTTTGTCTGTCTCTCTCAATCTCTCTCAAACAGGCTCAATTGGTCTCTCACCTCCTTTGGTTCTTTCTCGGTCAAGTCCTTTGATAGGATTTCCTCTTTGTCAAACTCTTCCCCCACATTTTCGATTTCTAAAGTTTGGAAGGTGCCTTCCCCTCCCCGGGTTTAAGCATTTATTTGGATCACAGCTCATTGTAGAATGAACACCTCGGACATGCTTCAAAGAAACCAGCTTTACATGAGTTTGTTATTGTTCTTATTCTTTCGAAAACATTAATTTTGATTAATTTTCACAAAAAATTACAGATCATATTCAAAATTTCTCCCATGATCACCATATGAAATTCTAAGATTTAATCAAAAAGGAAAAATGAAATACCTCAAAAGTTAAACCAAACACAAGATGAAGATCCAACCCAGTCTCCTCAAAATTCACACCTTCTTGAGGGTTCTCTTAGCTTATCACATGTTTTGGCAGACTACAAGTCCCCCATCTCAACGTGGGTGTGGTCAAGTGGGTAATGATATATTTACACTTTAGAGAAACCAAAGAAACCCTAAGAGGTGTGGGATCCTGATGGGATTCTCATCCTAAGGTTATGGAGGCCCAGAAACCCAAATAAAAGTCAATTTTGCATTTAGGTAACTATATCTTTAATAGTTATAAACTCTGCACACCACTAATTGCAATTATGCATTGTAACACATTACAACTAAACCCCAAAGGATGAGAAAATAGTATTAAGGCCCTTCCTTATAAATATTTCACAAATATGTTATTCCACTACACAATACTCCCTAATGATCTTTAGGATGATAAAATAATCACTGTCTAGCCCCTTCAGCCATTAAAACATGATCTTTAAAAACTTAATGAATTGATTAGACTTCTAAAACATTTATTTAATAAAATCTTTTTCAAAATAATTTTTTTTACATAATAAACTAATTTTGAAATCATTTAACAAACTTTTTATCAAAACGATTAGTACCAAATTTTTCTATCCAATCAAATCAAATATGACATAAACTGAATATGTCTCCCACTTAAGGTTAGTAGATTCCTTGTTAGGCATTTACATCCTCTCAAGTATCATATAGGCTATCCAAACTACCCATGACATAGCCTCCGATTAGGCATCAGTGGTTGGTAGCTCAAAAGAACAAACAGAACAACTTAAAGAAATAAAAACCCCTCAAGTCTAAAGACGAGTCTGTAAATATGAACATTTATCCTGACAGTGACGTTTTACCAAGTGTGTTCACAATGAATCCCTTTAGTGCATTCATATATGCACCCACATGCAAGCCTAGAATCTCACTCCAGTGACTGAAATTACATCACTCTATCATATGGCAGTTCTACATGCAACAGCCTTATAAGTGATGTGTCCAGCATCACCCATAGCTGTAAAGTTTCAGGTCTACAAGAATTGGACTATCAGATCTCCTCACACATTCTAATGGGTCCAACATCTTACTTTGTTACATGAGGACCATCTATCTTATCTCATGAGATCAAACAATTACCTATATTAAAAAAAAAAGTACATGTGATGAAAGAATAAAGGGTGGTTCTTATTAATTCAACAAGCAGATAAATATGTTTATATTTTATGTGAATGTCTTTCTAGAGCACATAATTCCAAGATTTGTCACCAAACATATGCCCTCTTTGCATGAAGGATAGTGAATTCGGTAACCACATCATAATCTACTATCTTTTTGCTATGTCAATTTGGTAGCTTTTCCTCGGCAAGGCAGCATTGAGATGGACTACGCCTTGTAGTCTCCTTGATCTCGTCAGGCAATGGAATTAAGCCTCCTCAAATGGCCAAGGGAAGTAATTCTGGTTGGGCAACTTGCATGGAATTTGTTGGGGTATCTAGAAAGAGTGAAATACGAGAATCTTTGAGGACATTCGGTGTTCATCCAAGGAAGTTGCTGACACCATTCTATATGAGGTGGCTTCATGGGTTGTGGCATCAAAAGTCTTTGAAGGTTTTTTTGTTAATGATGTATTGAAAGATTGGTTGTCATGTTTATGCTTTAACTTTCTCTCCCAATGGCCTTTAAGGCCTTCAGTTTTTATAGTTGTATATCCTTCCCCCTTTTCTTCTTCTTTTTCCTTTTATTAATAAAGATCGTTACTCATTAAAAAAAAAAAAAGTTTGTTCTATAAATATGTCAATTGGTTTGATCCCAAAAATTGTTCATAATAGGCGAAACAACATCCAAAGAGACCTTTGGAGGGGACACCATGTGACGATAATGTAGGGGCATTTTCACACCAGGCTTGAGTGGGCCAGCCTGTGTGAAGCAGGGGCACACTCGGGGTGGGCGGCCTATGTGAGCTAGTTGGTCTGTGTGAAGCGGGATGGACCCATGTGAAGTGGGTCCACTAGAGGGGTTTGGCCAAAGGCTTGACCTAAGCTATAAGATAAAAGAATTAATATGCCACGCTCTATCAGTTCAAGCTTCTAAAGCAAGTGGTTGGTCACCTGGCATCAAATTGGTATTAGAGAGGGAGTCTTGTGTTCGAAACTCCTCATCAAGGGTAATTAATGCAGGGGCATTTTCATTTGCACACCAGGTTCGAGTGAGACAGCTTGTGTGAAGCGGGGGCACATTGGGGGTGGGCGGCCTATGTGAGGAAATTGGTCGATGTAAAGCGAGACCTATGTGATGTGGATCCCTAGAGTGAGATTCAGCCAAGGGTCTGACCTAGGCTATGAGATAAAGGAATGATACGATGTGCATTTAATGTGCATGTCGATATCATGATGAAAATGACATGATCAACACGTGTTAGCTGTCCGTGAAAACATGCTCAAGCGAGCAAAATTTCCAAAACCATTACACGTGGCAAAATGCTCATGCAAACAAAAATCCATTTCTTCACAAATTGAAGTACATGCCAATGAGCATTCGTACAGTAAGTGACACATGGCAAAAATATTCCTGCATCTCAAAGTGACACTCGTCAAATATGCTCGTGCGAGCAAATTTCAATATTTTTGTATCGAGCAATATATTTCTACGATCAACCATATATGTGATGACACGTAGCAAATAATGGCTCAGTGAACTAGACAACACATGTCAAATGTTCGTGCAAAAGTATTTGCACAAGCAAAATTTCAAATCTTTAACTATGAAAAAGCAAGTTGGCAAGCATTCATCCAACTGATAACACGTATCCGATGTTCATAGAAGGTGAAATTTCACAAAAGTTGTATATTGATTCCTTTATGCTGCAATCACATTCTGTGAAGGTGGTTCATCAAAAAATTCCATATCAAGGGCAGGAATTAATCCAAAAGTTGAAAAAGCAGAGTTCAATTCAGACACTAAAGTTCTTCAGAAAATAGAGAGTCAAACGAGGATCTATTTATGCAGACAAAGACACAGAATCCTAATCTATGTCAGGCTTATCCAGATTTGCTCTTGGGAGCAAGAAATCCAAGTATGATCAGAACTCTTGAATTCTGTCCACAGGAGCAAAAATCAAAGTTCAAACACAATTCTAATTCTCAAAAATTTGCTAATGGGAGTGAAGATGAAGAGTTAAGAGTCCAAGTAGAAGACATCTCAATCAGTTCGTGGGAGCAATACAGAGTTGTATAGTAAAGAATAACAGTCTTAGTAGGACTAAAAGATAGGTAATCGCATGAGAATCCTAAATGGACTCTACGATCCCCAAGTTTTTATTTCACATATGGCTTCAGGATTGTTAGGCACGAGTGCGAGCAAGAAGGGGCAGCCTGATGTTGATTGGTAGAACTGCATCCCATTGTCTGCTAAAAAAGGTGTAAATGCAATTTTAGTGGGAAAGTGGTCAATGGGATATGTTTAGGCTGAAACAAGTCAAACAAAAAGGGGAATGTGGCGATTTTCCTCCATATACTAAAAGATATTATGCAATATATGCAAGATCACCTACACAAAAGTAAGCAAGTAAAGAAAGTTAAGGCCAGAAAGAAGACCATGTTCTAGGAGAGATTGAGGCTGAGGGCAAGGGATAATGATAATGATGAGAAGACGCCTATGCACACGTTGTTAGTGGTGGCCAGCATTTTGAGGGTTTATAGAAGGAACAACTTATACGGGCACTTAGACGGAAAATGATTGATGATGAGAGACGCAAGTATTCAGTGTCTGGTTCTCTCATTAGTATAGGAGGGAGGGGATCACAGTACCAATCTAAGGGTAGTTCACACCCCATATTAGGACAAGCCAATAGTGTTATAGAGCCCATTGACTTGGAGAGAGAGAGAGAGAGGGCACAAAAGCAATTTGAGAGGTCCGCATCTAGATGGCATGACATAAACCCATTTGCACTAAGGAGTGAGGGCACTACGCAAAGAGAATGAAAGATATGTTCAGTATGAAGAATTTTGAAGAAGTGGGGACCAGCATATACAATTGGATGTTGTATTCTGTTGTTCCTTTCAATGCACTCAATAACCTTGTTATTCAAAGGATGGTTACACCATTGTAGAGGCAGACAAGGGGTTAGAGGTTCCACCCCTTATCAGATGTGCAGTCACTTCCTAGGGAAGCAAGTTGACGAATTGAATGAATATAAGGGTTGAAAAATAATTGGCCTAAGTTTGGATGCACCATCATGTGTGATGGGTGGACGACAAAAACTAGAAGGCCTCTAGTTTATTTTATGATGTATTCGGACCATCACATGATTTTTCATAAGTTTATGAACACAACGTGCCACTCTAAAATAAAAGAATGCATTTGTAGACTTATGGATAAATTTGTAGATAAGGTAGGGAGAAGAATGTTGTCCAAGTTGTGATGGACAACAAGGCCGCCCTTAAGGTTACAATGGACCTATTGATGGGAAAGAGACAACATTTATATTTGACCTGGTGTTGAAAGACATCGGGAAGTTGAAGAATGTGAAGATACAATTGAAAAGGTAGGAAAAATTACATCTTTTATCTATAACAAAACGAGAGCCGTTAAGATAGACATCAAAGCTTATATCATCCAACACATATCGTGAGGAGTATCGTAAAGATGGCAATGGTGACTTTGCCCCCAATCCACCATGACGTTCATGGTGGAATTGGTAAACTATTACAGGTATGATTGCATGTTATTCACGTTTTGAGTATCTTAGATGTTTTTATGCATTATAAGTCATTATATTGGTGTTTTGATTAAGGTTACAGTGCTTTTTATATACTTATGTAATAGTCTCACACATCATAGCCTTGTTTACACATGAGTTGATGCAAGAAACATGCTTTAACAGTCAATCTTTCTATATATTATTTTTCTATCCATCATTTCTTATTTCTTGAGATATTTTGGAATTTTTCTCACGAATCAGATTTGGAGGGAGATTTCGCATTGGACCAGCCAATCCACACCAATCTAAATCAGAATCGGCAATTCCGACTCCGACTCCAACTATAATCCATACATGGTGAACATCCATCTCATGAGGAGGTGATGCAAACAACAATGCACGACTGATATATGTGCCACCCCATAAGAGAGCTAGATTCAAGTAAGAATGTTATGTGGGTTTAGTAAGAGTCTTATAGGGGGGAAGATTTATTTTAAGTGTCCATGTAATAAGGCCAATAGTGCTAAAATTTTGTTGGCTTTTTTTTAGAGTATAATCATATCACTTACCTTTAGTCCAAGTTTTCAAAGGTCAAAACTTGTCATTTTGGCTTGATTTTGGTTTCATTGGATAGGTTATTCAGTTACCTTTTCAATGAGTCCAAGATTGCACAAATCTGAAGTGATTTAGGACAATTATGACAAATTTCTAAAAGGGTATCAGTGAATGACATGAATAGTGTTTTGGGTCAATAAGTCAAAGTGTGGAGCCCACTAATGTGTTGGTTGACAAACCCTACCCTAGTTCCCAGACATTTTAGTAGTTATAATTTTTACGAAAGTAAGTTTTTAGAAAGTTTTAGGTTTTAAAAAACTTAGCTAGCAAGTTTAGGATTTTTTTAAAAATTCTACTTTTAGCAAGTTTCTAATTGTTTAAGGTTGTAAGCCTATTTTAAGGCACCCACTCCCCATGAATTAAAACAGTGAAGAATTTTAAGAATTGTGTTGAATTATTGGGTGGTTTTCCAAGGTATTATGTAGCCATGTTCTCCCCTCCAAGGGTTGACGCCATCTCCTAGGTTCTCGCTCTCTGCATGTGGGTTGTACCACACCAAGGTGCACATGTGAGTACCTCTCACCCTCCCTCTCTCTCACCTCTTCTCTCCCAGATATATCTCTTACCTTTTCTCTTAGTCTCTTCTTCTTTTCCTCTTTCTCTTCCCCTATATTCTTTCTTATCTTCTTCTTCCTCTAAATATTCTCTGCTGATTTTCATCAAAACCTCCATTAAAGAACCTTCTATTTTTTTGAAATTTCATGATTTGAACTAGCAAAGCTTGTTCAAATACCATGAAATTTTGATTGTAGAGCCTCTGTACACGTCACGTCAGAAACTACAATAAAAAAATTTCAGAATTTTCTAAGGCAATAGGAAGGGCATTTTGGTATTTTTTTGGATTTTTAGTCCAAAATTACAGGAATGCCCTTTGGGTTCTTTTCTATTATTTTCTAATCCCTCCTAATCCCTGTTTTTTCATTCTATCCTCTTATTTCTAAAATTTAGTGGCTATTTGTGTGAATTTTAAAATTCATTCTTGAAAATTTTGCTTCCACAACTTAATTAGGAAATTATTTGAGGTTCTTTGGAACACCCTACATCAATTTTGGTATCTTCCATATTGTGCTACATCAGGAGGTAGATGAAGAGGAAGACAGATGATTGTTGAATGTTGATGGATTGGATTGCGAAGACAAGACAATATTACATAATGCATGTCTTGCCAATAAGGCAACATTTTATGTTGATGCATTTATACTTGCTGCTGCGACCATAGACAAAGAGGACAAGCTGCACATCAATATCTTTCATACAACCAATGGAACCAATAACTGTGACAATGTAGCTGCGTTTAGATTAGAATAATATCACCATCAACACTAACATGATCAAGCCTGAGCGGTTTCTTATAAAATAAATAAATAAATATTTTGAGAGAAAATTCTCTCCCACCATGGGAAAATGATGTAGGAGCATCCAATTTCATCAAGAAATCATATAATCATGGATGATCAAGTGGGGACCACTTAGAGTTCAATCTTTAGGTTTATTAGGTTTTATTAACATAAAGTTGCAATCCCTTAACTCACTTCTAGCCCTAATTTCCAGAGGTCAAAACTTGCCATTTTGGCTTGATTTGGCACCATTAGAACAATGATTCAGTTACCTTTCAAAGAAACAAAATTATCACAAATCCAATGTGGTTTGAAAGAGTTATTACCAAATTACTGGAAAGGTATCAGTATGTGATGAGAATAGTGATCTTATTGTAGTAAGTTCTTTTATTTAAGAATTTAACAATAAAAAGAAGGAATTAGGGTTGCCACAAGGGGTGGACCCAGGTTTCCAATCCAGTCCTTTATCAGTAATTAATTATTTTTAGTACATTACTTTGGTATCTAGGAGATTATGGTTTCTGATTTGGTTTGAGATACAAAACCCTAACGTATCTCCATTTAAAGAGACCATACGAATGGAATAAAGAAGACTTGACTTACTAGTCACATTTTGATTGAAGTTTTGGCTACAATAGCTTGTACAGTTGGTGTTGTAAGACTTATTAATAGTTGTTGCTACTAATAACCTCCAATCGATTGGTGTTGGTTGGATTCTCTTCTCATTTTCTTTTCTTATGGTTCATGATCTTCCATTAATCTCCATCAACTGCTGCTAGAAGAATGGAATTTCAACCATCAGAGGATATTTTCATCATCTAAATTACCTCCAGATAAGTCACTGGTTTCTCTCCATATATTCTTTAACTCTGTTGTGATTAAAGTTCTGGGTCAGCAAATATCAGAGTTAATAATGAGGGTTTGATTGCTTGGCTCTTCTCTTGAATATCTAATTCTATTGTGTGGTTACTGTCAAGAGCAACCTTATTTGCTATTGTTAAAGGTCTTAAAGGCTGTATTTTTACCTGAACTTTTGAAGAGAGCTGGTGCTATATCAGATAGGTTATGTCCTAAATTTTGTGTTGATCAGGTAACTCAAAGTAGTGTTTTATAGCCCACAATCAGTCTGAATTTAATTAAGCAAAATATATATATATATATATCAGTCTGGATTTCTGAGTTAGTTTTGGGACTCTTATGCAATGTTGTTTTGTGTGGAGTTTACTTTAAACTGGTGTGCGTGCAGTTCTAGGCAACTGATTAACCATAATCGGGAGCCATTACCCACAGGATTTAACAGCTCTCTAAGCTGTCCTGCATTGCTAGGATTTTCATGTGGTGGGACCAAAAAATATAGGAATCCAGTATTACTATTACTAGATAAAGAACTCCCATTTGACTCAATGGAGCCAGACATTTTTAGGTTGTTCTATCACTCCTCTTGATAGGCCAAAAATAAGATTTCTTCATAAAAACACTGCTGAAGAAAAAATTACTGCATAGTAGTATGGTACTTAATAATACTACATCAACTTGAGGTATTAAGGACTGTTTAGCCCAAATCAGTCTATGAAAGGCCTTTAACAACACCTTGTAAAACAAGAAAAGGACTGCTTTTCACATATCAGTCCCAAAAAATACCCCTAATAGCATCCTGGCACAACAACACACCTTCATACCATAAATCATAAAAATAAAAAATAAATAAGGGGCTATCAAACCCCTCTTATAATCCCAAACATTAGGGTTTCCTAAGTTCTGTATGATGGATGACATCAGCAAACCCTTGTTCTGACTTTAAAAACTTTTGAAAAAATGTTTTGATACTTTGTTAATCTTATTGCAATATCTTGCCCAACTCTTGTTCTGATACCAAGTTGAAAAAACCCTCTTCTTCCTTTCTTCTGTTATTCTCTTGCTGCTGTTTTGGTTTTCTGAGGTCATGAATACTTTAAACTTGTTCAAGATTCAATCTTTATTGAATCTCTGAAGCTTCTAAACTGTCTACCCTATTTTACAGCCCTGTTACAGACCTCTATTTATCCCTTGTTTAGTCTCTTTTAAAGCCCCCATCTAGGCCATTCAACAGTCCCAACATACCCTAATCCTAGTCTGAAATCCAGTCTCTTTTTACCTACTGTTGTGACATCTTTTGTCCCTTATTACAGCCAACTGTTACCCCTAAGTTCAGTCCACACGTGTGGACACTTCTCTGCAGAAAAGTCAGCACCTCCTCTTTGCTGATTATCCAGTGTCAGACTACCACTCCGACACACCCTTTTGATATTTACAAAGGTAAGTCCCTAACAACCATGCTCCAGTCTTTCCTGAGATCATGAGTATTCACAACTGAAATTCAGATGGAGTCATTGATGTTCCATCCTATTTTATATGAAAAATGGTTTCGCAGGTAACTGTAGCCTCTATGTCCCTTTTGAATCTCTACTTAGATAAGTAAATGGGGGTTTGATCTGGTAGAATCTGGGTTCTATACGGTTCCACACTAAAAAGGTTTCACACAAGATTGAACCTACTATCTCCCCTTTGCATTTCTACTGATCTAAATAAATGGAGATTTAACCCCACGGGGTGGCGCAGTGACCAGTATCACGCCTCATGAAGCAGAGGTCCTGAGTTCGAAGCACACCCCCTTCGGTGTGTGGGAGAGGCAGGGAGTCCACATGCCCCAAGGACATAGTCAGGTGCTCTAAGAGGCCTGGATACCTTAGTTATCAAAAAAAAACAAAAAAAATGGAGATTTGATTTTGTAAAACCTGGGTTCTATTTGGTTGTATTGTTGTTTTTCAGCTATGAGTTGACCTTTGGCTTCAATAAAAGTCTCCGATATGGCTTGCGGCATGAGTAGGAGATCACAACAGTAGTTAACATGCTTGTTTTTTATTCAAGCTTGTAGAAGATACCATCTAAAAACCTGTTTTGATGTTGGGACTGAATATTATGTACTACGAGCCCTCGAGTTTGTTGTATATTGTCCTATTTTGTAACTATTTATTGAAATGGTAGTTTGTCTTGAGTGTTTAGAGATGGTGATTTGAAGCATGGTTGATACACCGTAAATTTGATATGGTGTCTAGATGCTGTTAGATATGTAAAATTGACCATTACATTCACTTTCTAACCATGCCTAACAGATACCATGAATCATGTGAGACAGTAATTTTTTATATTTCTATTATATGCAAACAGATGTCCATGCAGAAACCAAATTCTATTCTCATTCCTATTCTTTTCTGTTATAATCATCTGTACTGTTTACTTTTCTTTTGTATGTACTGCACTTTCACTGAATTGATGCCAACAGACACAGCCTCTGTGAGAAATATACACCAATGCGGAAGACTCGTCAAACAGTAATTTTTAGTAAATGGTCTTTGTTCCAATGCTTGGCACTTGGGCTAAGTTTGCAAGTTGCTTGATTCTTCACCCATTTTTACTACAAAACTTTTCTAGATCCTGAGATGGTGCAACCAGGCAGGAAAGCTCATAAGTCTAAAGAGCAGCTCCAGTATGTTCAAGTGGATCCACAAAGAAACAAAAAATCAAGAGAGTCAGAAACACAACTGTTATTTTCACTTCCCTAGGAATTTCGATTTCTCATTGTAGATCATACTCCTTGACAGGTAACCAGCAGATGGGGGAGTGTTGAAGATTGAGAGTGAGTTCAAGACACTGTCATGAGGCTTGCAGAAGACTCTCCATCTTCTAAACAGTAGTTCTAGCCATGGTCAAATTACCTAAGCTGAATTGATGATAAAATAAGCAAAGTTGAACATGTCTAGATTGAAGCATATGTGTCCAAGTTATCATTACAAATATAATCTCAAAGCCAATGAAACAAATGTCCGATACTTTCAAGTAATCTGGAGACGATCTTATGTCAGTCAAAAAATGATAGGATTCTTATGGCAATCTCTCTTTGTTTATGTTTATGTTTATTTTTATTCCCTATGTAGCCGTATTAATTTTGGAATCTTTAGTAGGAGCAGGCTGTTAAGATTTTCCTTTGAGCATATAAGATTAATGAAAATTTCTCCTTTGGAGATTGGAGGCCCCCACCTCGAAGTAGTTCTTCTTCCATCTTTCTTTGATTCTTTTGTTTATTTTTTGTATTGTATTGGGTTCATGTCAAAAAAAAAAAAAAAAACATAAAACTCAAAACAGTATCACCAAAATTGCCTCTTGATGACCCAAACTAAATAAACAAATAATAACAGAGTTTCAGGCAACAATCAAACGACATTCAAATCCGCAGATGAACATTTAATCCATATTCTAAAAATAATAATTTAACGAAGAAATCACATCATACAATTCTAATAGAAGGATCTGTTATCGAAATTTCTGAAATGATTCATCCCCCTTAATAGGAGAAGAAAATTGTTAAAAAAAAATCTGGAAACCTAGCTTTAAATCTCAAAAGTAGTTAAAAGAAAGTAAACGGTGAGTGAAGCTGCAAACAAAACATAAGAGTGGAACAGCATAGAAAGTTAGGGTTAGTAATAGATTGAAGGGAAAAGGTTTGTCTAGTTGTTCACTTACCGGTCTGTGGATCGGAATTTCAAATGTGTCGGCTAACTGAAGCCAAATGCTCCTTCCCCCCTTCCCACAGCGACCAGAACCGGAGTTTCTCTCAGCCAACGGATAATACACAATAAATACTACTACGAATTTTTTATATTTTTGTTTTTTTATTTTTTAAAAGGACTTGCGTTCATCAAACAACACTGAAACAACACCTGACAAGGGAATTTTGATAAATATATATAATACATATTATTATTTACTGTATTCCTAAATGAGAGGGTGTAAACGGAGCGAATTTGAATCGGATATAAACACATCCGAGTTGATTCGTTTAATTTCTATATCAGCATCCGTATTCGATTCGGATGTTTTGAAAACAAGATTTGCAGACCGACTAAGCCATCCAAAAATCCTATCGAATCTAGGGGTAGCAATGTTTTACACGATCTGTGACCCAACATGGACCCAATACGAAATAACTGAGTTAGGGTTGACTATAAACGTGTTTCGGGTTAAAGAGTGATGGTCTGCTTTGACGCGGTTAATAAATGGGTATGTTAGGGTTGAGCCATATAGTCGTATACCCTTAATTTGACATGACATGAATATGACCCCCAACATGAATTACCACCCATGAACCCGACATGAACCCAACATGAAATAAGCGGGTTAGGGTTTACTATAAAAGCATTTTTGGTCGAAATGGGTCAAACCATTTTGACACGATTAATGAATGGGTCAGATTAGGGTTGAACCATATACTTGTACACCCTTATCTCGACACAACACGAACCCAACCCGCCAACACGAATTGCCACCCCCTACTTGAAAGAAGAGGGAAAGAAAATATATATATAAATATATGCTCAATTGCCACGTGTCGTGCAAAAAACTCTACCTCTCTAACGTGTCTCTACCCTACCCTCGAATCTCTCTTCTTCTTCTTTTTTCTTTTTTCTTTTGTGATTTTGAGAGAAATACAAGTCTCTTCCCTTTTTTCACACGTCTTTCTCCCTTTCTATTTGGGTTTTCCAAAATGGAAAGGATGTTCTATCCAGGATTTGTTTCTCTCTCTCACACACCCACCCGTCCCTCCGTAAATTCTTTATATTCTCTCAATACTATGCCCTACTCTCTCTCTCTCTCTCTCTAAACCATAGTTATATATCCAACATAATTTCACAAGCCATTGGTTCTTATGCAAGCGCCGAATGGAATGTAAAGCTTGAGCCACTTAATATACCCCTTGTACTATCGGATAATAAACAGTAATAATACCAAGGATCCCCTTTGACTTATACTGGTAGTTTCAAAAAACACCTTACTGTTAGTTGTTTATTGTTGACTGTTAGTCAATGAAATCACGTGACCGAAAGTAGTTTCTAAAACCCAAAAATACCCTCATGACACATAAGATTGTTTTACCATGACGAAAATAACTTTATCCAATATAAAAATGAAAATGCTTTTGTCCCATGTAACTTAAAGAACAATAACAATGGTTCGATTGGATTGATTATGACTTGATACTCATCAAACAATTTATGTAGACTGATTAAGACCTGATACGCATCTAATGGTTCGAATGAACTAATTTATATTCTGATACTCATCAAACGGTTTAAGTGGGCTGATTAAGACCCGATACACGTCCAATGGTCTGAATGAACAGATTAATACCTCAATACTCATCAAATGGTACGATTAAGCTAATTAAGAACCCGATGCACATCCAACAATCTGAATGGACTAATTAGTACCCTAATACTCATCAAAAGGCCCAATTAGACTGATAAAGACCCTAATGCACATCCAACGGTCCAAATGGACTGATTAGTACCCCGATACTCATCTAAATGCCCAATCAGGCTGATGAAGACCCTAATGCACATCTAACGGTCTGAATGGACTGATTAGTATCCTAATTCTCATCTAAAGACTTGATTAGGCTTTTTAAGACCTCAATGCACATCCAACAGTCCAAATGGACTGATTAGTACTCTGATTCTCATCTAAAGGCTTGATTAGGCTTTTTAAGACCTGTAAGACCCCGACGCACATCCAACCATCCGAATAGACTGATTAATACCTCGATTCTCGTCTAAAGGCCCAATTATGCTTTTTTAAGACCTCGATGCACATCAAACAGTCCGAATGAATTGATTAATACCTCTTGTTAGTTAAGAATCAATAATTTATATTTTTTTTAAAAAATCATTACTTAGAACAATACTTATCCAACCAAACCACTAATTAATCATGGAAACAAATGGGAAGCTTTACATTTTCAAAGAATCACAATCATATATCAAATATGAACTTGTACAAACAAATATCACATTTAACTTGTGCAAACACATATCACATTTTACCTGTGTAAACACATATCAAATATGAGCCTGTGTCAGTAAACACCTATTCAAATATGAACATGTGCAAACATATATCAAATATGAACCAAAACTTATGCAACCAAAATTAAAACCTGTATACATCATATATGCCAACAAACACCTATTCAAATATGAACCTGTGCAACCAAAATCAAAATCTATGCATATCATCTATGCCAACAAACACCTATTCAAATATGAACATGTGCAAATAGGATCTTGTCCAACCAAAACCTATGCAACCAAAATCAAAATCAGTGTATATCATATGTGCCAACAAACACCTATTTAAATATGAACATGTGCAAATATAAACCTGTGCAACCAAAACCTATAAATATCAGTTGTGCACACAAAAATAAACACCTGTGCATATCATCTGTGCACACAAACATCAACACATGTGCATATCATTTGTGCACGCAAACATCAACATCTTTGCAAACATACATCAAATATCATCAACCTAAAAATCTTTTCTTGGTACCAACATCATCAGCCTAAAACACTTGTCATAATACCAACACCATCAACACATATAAACTACATGCATCAATCTACCACATCCACACTAAATATCATCAATAAAATAGTTAAAATTTGTTTTACCAATAGGTGGATCATCCACCTATATTATAAGAAAAAAGTTTAATGATCATTAGTATGTTTAAGATCATCACAGAGATTTAGCAAAAAATATATGCAAAAAGAAAAAACAAAGTTAACATCGCCAATCCCTTGATGAATCCAATGGAATTTTGAATTCCTTCCCCATGTGCCTTCAGAACTTTAATATCTTCCCCTTATACTTTCAAGATCTTCATCTCTACGTCCATATCTTTCATCCACCTTCGAAGATTTTTCAGTTGTCTATATATTTTTGAATCTCCATGACCCCCACTACAAGGATAACACCCCTCAAAAAAAGAATGTGGATTTGTTGATTTTTTCTTCACCACAACAACACTCGTCAACAACCATGAGGAACAAAATAAATCAATAAATAAATAACAATAACTGTCTATTACTATTGAATAAACTTACCAATTTGTTGCGTAAAAATAATACAATCTATTAGGGTTCTTTTCAGATTTAGATGCCCATGTCACTATTTTTTTCACACCTACAATTAACATTAGAATACTCTAACTCTCGAAAGATAGTGTTAGAAGATGATTTGAAGTCCATAGACATTTATGTTATTAAGTATAGGAAACAAATAATCACCACAATGGTAAGAAGACTATCACAAACAAACATACACACTACAATCACTACCATACACAGCACAAATACTCACCACCCCCATACACAACTCCACACACCCCATTCAGTCCATAAACACCCCATTCAGTCTCATAAACACCCCCCATTCTCATACACACCATCGTACACCGCCCATTCAGCCACCATAAACACCCTCCATTCTCATACACACCACCAGCCTAATACACACTACCAACCACCATACACACATATTCAGCAACCATTCAGCCACTATACACCCCCTCATTCAATCTCATAAACACCCCTCATTCCCATACACACCACCATCCACTATACTGTTTTGATTCTTTGAAATTTTTTTAATTTTTTATTAATTTTCATAAAAATACAAATCATAAATATTATTTCTCTCATAATCACCATATGAAATCCTAGGAATTAATCAATGAAGATTAAGAATAATACCTCAATGGCTAAACCGAACACAAGACGCTAATCTGACCCAATCTCCAAAGTATCTACATCTGCTCTAAAATTCTTCGTGCTTCTCCAACCTTCAGAAAAGTTACAGGACTCTATACGAACGTAGGTACCTCTATTTATAGAGTATTTGAGAAGCTAAAGTAACCCTGGGAGGTGTGGGATCCTTATGAGATTCTTATCCTTAGGTTGTGGGGTCTGGTATCCTTAATTAAGTCAAACTGTATTAAGGACACTCTATCTTTTATTAATTATAAATTAGCATACCATTAATTGCAATAATTCTTATTACATATTACAATTGAACTCACAGAGATAAGAAAATAACTATGAGGGTCCATACAAATATTTCACAAATATATCATTCCACCACACAATATTCCTTAATGACCTTCAAGATTATAAAATAACAAACATGACATATTAGATAAATACAAACCCCTCTAGTCTAAGGATGCATTTGTAAATATGAACAACACTTATCTTGACAGTGATGTTTTACTAAATGTGTTCATAATAGATCCCTTTAATGCATTTATATAATGTACCCACATGCAAACTTAGAGTTACACTCCAATGACTGAGATTACATCACTCCATCATATGGCAGCTCTACATGTCGTAACCCTATAAATGATGCATCCAACATCACCCATAGTTATAAAGTTTCAGGTCTACAAGAACTGGATTATCAGATCTCTTCACACATTTCAATGTCTCTAACATCCTACTATGTTACTTGAGGACCACCTATCTCATCTCATGAGATCAAATAATTACCCATATTAATAAACAAATACATGTGATAATGGAATAAATAGTTATTATTAATTAATTAATCATGCATATATGTCATGTGAATGACTTTGTCATGACACGTATTTCTAACACATACACCCCCCATTCAGCCCTCATACACCCCCCATTTAGTCCCATAAACACTCTACATTCCCATACACACCACCAACCCTCATACACCCCCATCCAGTCCCATAAACACCCCACCATTCACATACACACCATCAGCCCTCATACACCCCCTATTCAATCCCATAAATACTCCCCATTCCGATACACACCACCAGCCCTCATACACCCCCCCTCATTCATTCCCATACACACCACCAGCCATCATACACCCCCCATTGAGTCCCACAAACACCCCCATTCCAATACACACCACCAACCTTCATACACCCCCATTTAGTCCCATAAACACCCCACCATTCACATACACACCATCAGCCCAATACACACCACCAACCCTTATACACCTCCCATTAAGCCACCATGAACACCACTCCATTCATCTATCATAAACAACCCCCATTCAACCACCATAAACACCCATATTTAGCCCCAAACACCCCCATATCCAGCCCAATACACACCACTAGTCCCATTCAACCACCATGCATATCACCACCACCATTCAGTAACCATTCACACCACATCCCTTATTCAACTCGAAACCCTCTATTTCAAACAAATTAAAACTAGAACATCAAGGCCACCCCCATTCACAAATTAATCCAACAAAGGAGTCAAAAACATTGATACTTCAAATCTCCCAAAAAATAGAATGAACCATCACATTTATTCTCAAATCTTTTAAAAACCAAGGCTTGAATGTGCCCTAAATTCCCTAACGAAATCCCTCTAATTTGAATAGGACTTGAAACCCCTAAACCCTAAATTCCTCAAATCATTCAATAGAAAAGAAAAAATGGAAAAAAATGAATACTCATAATGATTGGCAACACCACTGACAGAGAGAGAGAGAGTGTGGTTGGCGAGACTTCTTTGAGACGAGTGATCGGTGATGAAAGCGAGAGAGAGTCTAACAACACCATCGAGATGAGAGGGAGATAGGCCGGTGAAATGACTTTGAGAGAGAGAAACAACAGTGATCGGCAACACCCCTTCGAGATGAGTGGTCGACGACGAGAGAGAAAGAGAGAGGCTAGCAACACCATTGGGATGAGAGAGAGGGCGGCGAAACAACTTTGAGAGAGAGAGAGGCAATAGTGGCCGACGACACCTCAGAGGGAGAGACAAGAGTGGCCGACAATGAAACTTTGACATAACAGGGGAGATCCGTTGTCAGGGAGGAGGACAAAAGTATGAAGAAACCCCATTTTGTTATAAAAAAAAAAGGTTTTATTTTAATAAGGGTATTTTGGGGTTTTCATTAAAAAAATTATTTGAAAAAAAAAACAATTATATAATATGGGTATATTGGTAAAAACACATTATAGCTAACTTCTGTAACCATAATATTTTTGTCAGGGGGATTTTGGTATTATTGATAGTTGAGGAGGAGATATATATTGTCAAATAGTATAGCGGTCATTCTATAATTTACCTTTCTTTTTTGTTGTTTGTTGCCTTGGGACTTTTAATTGGTTTAGGGGCACCAACACGATACCTTAAGGCTCTGTCTATTTCAAGTCATCAGCTTATAAAGAAAGTGGATAGGAAAACTAGCATAGAATCCGGTTGGAATAGAAGGCAAATCAATGTACCAATTTTCTTTCCAATACCGGTTGATGCCAAGATAGGTCGGAAATAATTTTCTTTCCAATACCGTTTGATGCCAAGATAGGTCGGAAAGAAAAGTGATAAAGTCATTGTGGCAGCGGTTAGTAACCTGCACTGGGGCTGGTCTCGTTTTTTCTTTTTAGGGTTTTTCTTCGTAAAACCTCCCAACCGTCCCCTTGAATCAAGGAAGGAAGAGTATTTGACTAGCCTTCAAGGATCATGATCTGCCATCAATCACTCAACACTCCGCGCTTCCAACCTCCCTCCTTTGATGAAGCCCACGAACCGCCACCACGTCTGTATGAGATCCCTCTCTTCATCTCCCTCATGCCCCCATCTATGGATATGCAAAAACAAAGCAATTTTGCCAAACTGGTGGTTGGTATAGCTAAGTGTAACGCCCCGAAATCCATACCTCACCAAAGCACTGGATCCTGAGGTGTTAGACTTCTAACCACAAGACACCTGCAAAAATAACACAACATATGGCAGCGTAGTTGCGCAATTGGGCCCACTGGGAAGAATTCCCGAGTCCATACAATATGATAAAAGGATAAAATGGTATTCAAAAATATAAACTAAACCAAAATGATTTCATTATATATATGAACTGTAGTTCAATACAAAATGTCATCTATCCTCATCCCACAGACAGGATATACATGGGATATATAGAGCCAAAACTATACAAGGTGAGACTCTAATCTAACCTATCTACAACTAGACAAAATACCATATCTACCTGCGAACCTGGCTATGTACCCTCAAGTAACCGGATCTCGCTCCACCTGACGAGAAAGTGGATCACGATCTGCGGGAGGAGATAGTGGGGTGAGCTTTGGGAAAGCCCAGCAAGTTAATTCAATATTCTACAAGTTTATAGTAAGGAAAAATAAGATAAGGAAATAATATTCAATGAACTCAATAAAATACATTCGATAAAGATTTATCATACTGATGTCTATAAATGATATGAGATAGAAGCACTGTGTAAATTATCAGTCCTTACTTGTGTTGGTCTCGCAACTCAGGTGCTAATATGGGGTAGACGGGAGACAGTCCTAACCTTTGGCCGCTTGCACCAAGTGGCTGAATCACCAGTCCTAGCCTTGGGCATTAAGCACAAAGTGGCTTCTCGCCAGACTCTAATCCTCGACTCTGATTAGGCACCCCGAGTCGATACCACCACAACAAGTAAAGCCATATAAGGCAAGAAAACAATTTATATCGTCTAAATAGGTTTATATCATGTCAACATACAATCAAGAACAATAATAGATGCATGTAAAT
>JAOXJP010067313.1:0-15436 GCA_025762735.1 Platanus orientalis | reverse complement strand
ACAATTATGAGCATGATGTAAGAAGGATAATTTGGTAAATCATTATAGGAGAGAAACAATGGTGGAATCAATTTTCTCTCACCTAGTCTTGTCTTGTCTTTTGTTTAGAAGGTAACACAAAGCCCTAAGACGCTTTTTGTGCAATAGCCAATTCCAATGCACCATTATATATGTTATTTATCTCTTATAAGGAACAAATATTTAGGTAAATAAACATCATTGTCTAGATACTTCGAAGAAGTCAAAAGCATTAATTTTAGGGCTCACTTAGTTGAAGAGAAAAGAAACCAAGGCAGAGAGAGACTGGCCAGAGGTCTCAACTACAGAACTCGGTGATGAGACAACCAAGAAATAACTCATGCTTCTTGCAAGCTTCACCAGCTTCGACATTTCCATGGCAGTAACAGGGTCTCCTGAGAGAAACCTACCCAAGTTAATCATCAAGAACGATGAGTTCTTTTGTCTGGGTTCTCTTCGTCAAGCTACACAGCCTGTATGGGAAAGTTGGACTAGCATTGAAGGGTTTCTACTTGATGTCAACAAAGAGGAGGAAGCCATTTGTGTGAATCTGCCCAAAAATCTTGTGAATCCATTCAAAGCTTGTAGTTGTCATTATCATAAAAGAGTAAGAAGCTTCGACAACCATTAAAATGTGTCACCACTCAAAATGTTAATTTTATGATAGAAAGTGTAATAGGATATATTCGAATTTGTATCTGAAATTCGTTTAAATAAATGAATATGAGTACATATTCTATTTTTAAATATCCAAAGATATTCAAATTTGCATCCAATATTCGATTAACTAAACGAATACAAGTACGGATGCATCTGTATTTGCTTCGAATTTGCTTCATTTACAACCCTACCCATTAGCCCCCAGGATTTGGTGCATCCCCTTAATGAACACCTAGAGTCCTCCCGCATATAGGGAGACACATCACATCGAAAAGTTAAAATCACCTTTTGGCACAATTTTTATATTATTTATTTATTTATTTTTGTAAGGGAGTAAATGTCATGTCTAAGATTTGGTGTCCAAGACACCATGTGATGTCATAAGAAATAAAATGGGTGGGAATTTGAAATTTCATCTAACCCCTGCCCATTTTATTGCATGTGAAGTCCCCTGGTGTCCTGACACCAAATCCTGGATAGAACATTTATTTCGCTTTTGTAAATACCTTGCTAAGGGAGAGAGGTAGAAGGTAAAAAATGTGCTTCTTCTCACTTTTTTGTCAAGATTGAGGGTTTAGTGGGACAGTTCAATCTACATTAATGGACTATTGAGAAACATGGTTGTCCTCAAGAGAAAATAAAAATATAAAAAGATTCATCTCCATTCTAGAGTCAAGGGATGTCAACGATTAGTTGAGCTCATGAGGATTAGATGCAAGCTCTCACTCAGTCTCAGGTCAGGCTTGGCTTTAAGCCTAAGGTGCCGAGATTACTTTAGGTTTTTTTTATCTAAGTTTGGCTCAAACTTGTTGGTCAATCTTAGAACCCATTAGTTTCCAGAAGCCAAATCTACTCCCAAAAGCTAAGGTTATAGCTAGTTGAAATATGCCACTAATCAATAAAAAATATACAAAATGGTTTTAAATGGGATAATCAAAACATCAAGAAAGGTGTTTGGACGATTGCATAATCTCCATTAATGCTCTTGTGCGGAGTGTTGAAACTCATATTTAACAACCTTTTTTTTTTTAATAATGATTTAACAAGTTTAAGGCCATATGACTTCCTTCTTCCACGAAATAGATGTCGTATTGAAGATTCAAAATATGAATCTTTAATATATGGACCGATCAAAATATTTTGGATCGATCTAAACTAGATCTATCCAAAATATCTTGGATCGATTCGGGTGTATTTGGGAAAAGTTTTTTTAGCAAACAGAAACCATCCAGATTGGTCCTAATGCGAAATTTAAGAAAAACATTCAATTTTGAACATTTTCTCTTCCGAATGGTTATGTGACGCGTCTACAGACACAAGTGGACTGATTCTCATGTCTAAATGTGTTTAAACATCTACAGACACATCTCTAAAGTGTCTCTAAATAATCTATAAATATTGGGGGTGTTTTCACTTTAAATATACTAGAAAATCTCTATCTTCTCTCTTAATTTCTCTCTTTCTTTGCTTTCAATTTGCAAACACTATAGTTTGTTTGCAAACATTTTCTTGAATCCTTTTATCGGATTTGAATCACAATCATTGCATTCACTGAGAGACTTCTCAGACTATGTGGGTTGGAGAAGCTAGTGTCGTTGAATCCTAGAATGATCGTAAAAAAATCCTATCGTGCTGATCAAAGGTAGACGAATACCGTTTAGAACACTGTCTTCGAACATGCCTCAACACAAACCGATAAGTTTTTTCTGATTATTTATAGTATTGATTTTCTCTACAACAATTTTGATCTTCTATTTTGTTTTGATTTCTTCTCAATCATTAATATTAGTTTAATTATCTCTTTTGTTTGTTCCAGTATAATCTTTTCCCATTTGAATTTCATGTGATTGTATAACAACAATAACGAGTGGGACTGAATCTCACTCTCTCCCTCACATTTATGATAGCTTTCACATCGTTGATCTTGCGGCTGACATCGAAATTACTTTGGGGTAGTCGTTGTCAACACCAAAATTTGGCTCACACCTTTCATACTTTCAATTATCTTCCTTTGAAGCAAATTTAGGTTCAATTTGACCTTTGACAACTTTGTTGTAGGTAAAAACAACTGAACTACGCACACTGAAGGATTTTAAAGCCTAAGAAGGACCTAAACCCCGACCCTAGGTAAATAGAAACTTGTCTTCTTGAAAATTTCCTTGACACACTGATCATAATGGAATTCATGTAATTGGAGATTGTACATAGATGTACTCAAATATCACTCTTAGCTTTTCACCACTACTGTCTTGATATTCATGGAATTCATGGTTTTGCTCTCTCAGTGTACTCAATACAATTTGGAGGTGTTATTCGTGTTTCGTTTGGCTCTTAGAATAAACCAAGATGTCATTGATGAAAATGATCACGAAGTTATCTAAATATGGTCTGAATACTCGGTTCATCAAATTCATAAAGGCTGCGGGGGCATTGGTCAAGCCAAATGACATCACCAAGAACTCATAGTGTTTGTAGAGTGTACAGAATGCATTCTTCAAGATATCCTCCTTGATTTTAAGTTGTTGATAACTCGATGAAGATCTATCTTGAAAAACACAATGCCACCTTGAAATTGGTCGAATAAATCATCAATCCTTGGCAATGGGTACCTATTCTTCATGGTCACATTGTTTAATTGCATGTAGTCGATACATAATCTCATGGTTCTAGCATTTTTTACAAATAAGACTAGAGCTCCCCACGGAGATACACTATGACATATGAACCCCTTATTAAACAATTCCTATAATTGTATATTCAGCTCTTAACTCGACTAGTGTCATGTGATAAGGAGTAATCAAAATAGGCTTGATTTTAGGTGTTACATCAATAACACACTCAATCTCCTGATCTGATGGTAATCCGGGAAGATCTTCTAGAAACACATCAACGAGCTCCCTCACAATGGGAATACACTTCTTCAATTCATCCACCATATAAGCCAAATACCCTTGCCAACCTTTACGAAGTAGGTTATTGGCTTAGATGGTAGAGATAAGACTTGGGAATAGACTTTCTCTGAAATACAAACTCAATTTGATATGGGATCTTAAACACCACCTCCCTTGTGTAGCAGTTCACGGTGGCATGATAAGACACCAACCAATCCATCCTTAGAATGACATCAAAATCCTTTATGTCTAATAATATCATATCAACAATTAACTCATCCCCATCAGTGACTATTACACAAGATCTGCACATGGTGTTTGTAACCATGGGTTTTCCAAACGGAGTGGATACATGAAAAGCTTCATCTAATGGTACTGGGGTAACGGTGATATACCTCACAAAATTATAAGATATAAAGGAATGCGTGGAACCCGGATTAATAAATATACATGTAATATGATCAAAAAGTGAAAAAGTACTTATGACCATAGTCTTAAACGCCTCAACGTCTTGCTCAGTGATGGCATAAACTCTAGCTTAGATCATTGGCTACTCTAGTATTAGTGGGGTGAGCAGTGAAGTCCTCCTTCTAAAGAGGACAATCTTAAATCATGTGGCGATTGTGGCTAACTTTGCCGCATTTGTAACATGCCATAACCTCCTTGAAGCACGGTTTAAAGTGTCGCTTTTGGTACTTTGGGCATATTGTTGCCACCCTCTTCGTCTTAGCCTCCCTAAGAGCTCACCAAAAACCATCACAATTAGTGGTTTCCCTCTTATGAAATCCACTAGGATAAAGTCATTTCCCATCCTGATCCCTATGCCTTTGAAACTCATCACAGTCCTGCTCCATCAACTTCACCATCTTAACAACGTTAATGAAAGATCTAAGTTGTAGAGATGTCATGTGTGTGCGGATGACTGGTCACAATCCTTTCTGGAACCTCTTGGCATTTCTCTTGTCATCTAGGATGAAGTGAGATGCATAACAGGACAACTCAATGAACTTTGCCCTGTACTAAAGCACAAACATATTTCCTTGCACAAGGCCCATAAACTTAGTCTCCTTCTGGTCTTTGATGCTCTCTAGAAAGTAGTTAATGTGGAAAGCATTAAGAAGCATGTCCCAAGTCAAGGGCTCTCCATCATAGACCAAGGTATGCTCAACAGCCCTTAAACACCCCGCATTCCACTTAAAGGGTAAAACTATAATTTTCTCTCAAAAAGGTAAAACTATCATTACACACATTTTAGACAAACCTTATAGTGGTTTAGGAACCTTTTAGACCAAGCTAAAAGTGTAGAACCCAAGTTGGGCCTCAAACTTGTCAAGTTCAAAAGTTATCCTAATTGCATATTTTGGGTAACTTTTGAGGCCCATTGACACAAATCTTGAGTGAATTAGAGGATTATTCATACCTTCTTGGAAAGGACTGAGTACACTTTCCAACACCTCAAAAAATTCATAATTCGTAGTTTCGTAGAGAAATTCATAGCCGTTTTCCCATGAGGTGTCTGTATTGAAGACTTAAAAAAATAGAGCATAACTCATGTTTGTTATCAGTTACAAACATGGGTTGAAGTTCGTGGGAGTTTTTTTTTGTAATTGATTACAGGTTTTGTAATCGATTATATGTGTAATTGACTATAAATTTGGTAATCGGTTACAACTGAAAAATGCTAAAAAGTTTTAAAAATTATATTTTCTTGCCATTTTCGATGTGACTTGCGACCATTAGACCCCCATACACGTGAGATCTCATCGAGGATGACTTAAAACCCTAATAACACTTCATTTAGGTCATTTAGCCTCCTTAGAATACAAAGAGAGAAGATGGAGATTTGGGAGAAATGAGAGAATGATATTCTTCTCCAAGCTTGGGTAAGTTACTAGAACCTAAATTTAACCAAAAATAGTTATGGTTTTCCATTTTCTACCTTAGTTTGTATATTCTAACCATAGAACAACTTGTTTACTCAGAAAAGGGGAAAGTTTTGACAAAAGCAAGGAGGTTTCAGAGGAGGATTCTCTTCAAACTAAGGATTAGAAGCTTGGGTAAGTAGTTATACAAAAGTTACTCTATTTTTTGTTGTCTTTAGATTCCTAAAAGTCTTGTAATGGTAAAGTCTTGACTCTATAATTGTTTCAAATTGCTAGGATCATAGAAACGTCACCTATCGTGGTGATTTATAATGAGATCTTGCCATTTTCTTCTAGGATCTTTGAAATCTCTATCTTATGTTATAAGGAAAAGTGGATTTTCATGCTATATAAATATATTTCATTGAAATGATGAATTTTATGTTATGAGAATGTTTGTAAATTAGGGTTCTATAACAATATAGCTTTCATAAAGGATATTGATGGATGATTTGCTTAATTGCCATGACTAGTATGAATATTTTGATTCAGGGATGACCACTCCTTAAATATGTTGGTTGAAGATGATATTAGAAAATATCTATGGAGCATGTTGATCTTCATGTAGTGATACTAGCATGTGGTTATGTATAAATTGCTTAGGAAACTCTATAAATGTTTCTTGTAAGATATACTTAAAAATGGTGAAGATTGGGTTTCTCTCTTTGATTTCTTATGTTAGTTCATTAATTTATGCATTCTACATGTTTGATAAAATGTCACTTACAAATTTTATATATTACTCACATGTTTATTGGATGTCTTCTGGTTCCTTGCATGAGCCTATTGTTCTCTTTGGTGAATTCCTTCAAATACATATTGGCTTATAAATATTTCATATATTCCCATGTTAGGATCTTAAAATCCATGTGTATATATCTTAAGATGTTTGAAAATATATGTAGGGTTGCATGACTTCCCTTACTTATAATGTTAAAAAATGATTTATTCATGTTGAACATATTCTTGATCTTGCTAGCATAATTATATCATGAGAATATAGTTGTCTCTTACATGATGTTTGAAAATATACTAAGTAATGATGATACAAGGTAAAATAGATAAAAATGGACAATATGTGAAACAAATAAATGATAAGAAGGATGAAATAAGATAAATAACAAAGGTAAAGATAAATATCTAGATTATGAAGGCCCCACTATAGGGAGCTAAATGATGACCAGTGTTAAGAGAAAAGTAAAGTTACTAAGATATAAAGAGTAAATGGTATGATGACCCTCCCATTGGGGTAAGAATGTAATGTTGTGATAGCCCTTCCATTGGGGTAATAATGTAATGGTATGACGGCCCTCCCATTGGGGTAAGAATGCAATGCTATGATGGTCCTCCCATTGGGGTAATAATGTAATGATATGATGGCCATCCCATTGGGGTAAGAATACAATGGTATGATGGTCCTCTCATTGGGGTATAAAAATGGTATAACGGCCCTCCTATTGGGCTAAGAATGCAATGGTATGATGGCCCTCTCATTAGGGTAAAAAAAATGGTATAACGACCCTCCTATTGGGGTAAGAATGCAATGGTATGATAGTTCTTTCATTCAGGATAAGAATACAATGGTATGATGGTCTTCCCATTAGGAAATAAACAATGGTATAATGATGGCCCTTATGATTAAGGATAATACAATATATCAAATTGTAAGTAAGTGAAAGTAAAATGTAAAGTAAGAAGGGGAAAGTTTATAAGACATGAAAAATCATGTTAAGAAGAAGAGAAAAGTTTATAAAAATAAAGAATGTTAAAGATAGAAGGAAAACACATAAACTCCAAAAGCAAAATAAAGTTATAAGTCATGTAAAGGAAGATAGGTATTAAGATAAGGAAATGAAAACATCTAAGTTTCATAAATAAGAAGTTTATAAGTTATGTAAGAAAGAAAGTTTCATGAAAAGCAAATAAAGTGTATAAGCTACTAATGAAAATACAAGTCTTTAATATGAGTAAGTAAAAAAAGTGTTAAGGAATGAGTGAAAGTTCATAATCAATAAAAGAATGTAAGTTCTTAAACTATGTAAAAAATATATAGACGTATGATGATTCTCCCATTGAAATACAATTCAATGCTATGAAGACCAATGATAAGTAAATATTAAGACAAGGACAATGGAAGCTAATAAGTGATAAGTGAAGACATGATGATTGATAAGTAACAAGTAAGAATGTGAATGATAAATACTAAGGTAATGATAGATTTGTTGAATATAGAAGTACAATTTTGTATGTCTCATTGTGCAAATGTATTAATATAATTGTTAATTACTTAAGGATGATGCATGCCTAGTTTGAAATGATATTTATATATGCATATTCATATTAGGAAAGTATAGTCTATGCATGAGAAATAAATAGAAATGCTCATTGGGATATACACTAAGTATCTTTACTATGGATGGATTAGAAAATATTTACCATGTGATTGTTAGTACATAATGTCATGTATGTTGCCATGCAAATATATGAGAAGAATGTCATGTATAAATAGATTCATGTGTATTGTCATACATAGTTCCTACATGATGAAACATGATGATGAGTGTATAGATCTTGTAATGACTAGTGGATAATGTATGTATACTAGTACATGCCTATATGCTATAAATTGATATGTGTATTCTATATGAAGATGTACTTAATATTTTATATTGAAAAATTCGTGATTCACCCATCCGGTTGCCATAGTAGGTTTTGTATACCTACTTACGAGTCGTGGATCTCACCCATCCATACCATTTTTATTATAGGAAAGGTTTAGTGCAGGTGCATCATTTGAAGTACCTTGAGGTCAAAGGAAAGGCATGCAACTGATGTTGTCTCTTTTAATTAGTTCAGTTCATTTTAGACTCTTAATTGTATTAGACTCTATTATGGTTTGTATTAAGTTTGAAGTCCGATTTTTCAGACTTATTGTTTTAGTTTTAATATGTGATGATGGAGGTTTTAGCTCCTATTGATGATGGGAAGTTAGTGACATGATGGTTAGTATGTTTATATGTTATATTCGTATTTCTGCTACATATCGTGGACTATAGTTAGTATTATTATTCTACTGCGCAGATTATATTTAAGGTTAAGTTTCTAAGTAATCCTATATATTAAGATAGATGCGTAAATTCATAGTGAATATTTATGGACCCAGTTTAGTAGCGGTCCGGTTTCATGCCTTTATAAGGTTATGAGATTTAGGGTTGTTACAAGCCCACCACCAATATTTCTCCTTGCCTCACAAGATGAAAGTGACCAGATTTATCTTCTAGTCTTCGAGGTAGTTCAAGGTCTTGAAGATCTTCTTAATTTGCATCAATCAAGGTCTCTGCCTCCATGGGATTTGAGGTACCATAAAACTTAGTACGTTTCATGTAACGGAACCTCTCAACGGTCTTATCCTCGTGCATAACCTCTTTTCCTCTAGGTGGCTCACCACCTGCGATGTGATCACGAACTACCTTAGTCAGACTACAAATACCCTCCCATACACCAACCAGGCCACGATCTTTCAGTGGTGGAGTGTTTGGACCAGCTTTAGTACTCCTCCTAGGTGGCATTCTCACTAATAAGCACCAAAATAATACTTAAATACTTGAATCCATCAACGATATATCATGTATAATACACTCTAACTCTACAGATAAAATAATCCTCAATATCAATTCCATTGACTTAAGATTATCCAAATAAATCTCCCTAATAAGCTCATCTCCAATATAAAGAGTCTACAAAATCCAAACTTGGTTGCTTTGATACTAACTTTGTCATGCCCCGAAACCTGCAATCGGAAACCAAAGTATAAATATGGAAACACACGTACACGGCATTGCGGATCTTAGAGTGTGACATTACTACTATTTTCTTGCGGAATGAGTCCTTACTTAACTTACCTAATTTGTAGTGTGTATATATATATATTCATTCTTCTATCCAATTAATTATCCTCAATTACCAAATGATATTCACAACGGAAACATAACCATAAAAAAACTCTATCATCATCAAGTGCAACAGAAATATAAACATACACATTCTAAACTACACAACAAAATGTAAATAGAAATCTCCACATCTATATCAAATAAACAACTAATCTCTAGTCTAAGCAATATCATCAATAGGTTATTCAACTGGCCAACAAAATATGCATCTCATCTAACTAGAAAAGCACTAAACAACCAAATAGATCCTGTCTCAAATATATACCATGTCTCATACATAAATGTGTTGAAAAAATAAAACAAAATATAAAGCAAATGAAGAGATGGTCCTCTCGTCCTAATAAGCCAACTCTAGGACCAAACTTACAAGAGATTGCGTATTATGAAGCGTCATCTAAAATGATGTCCATGAGAGAACATACATAATGTCCCACAGAGTAAATTGAATATGCACGAGTATTACTCAATAGCAAATCGAAACATGCGTAACAGATATGAATCGAACTAGTAAGGCCTTAGCACCACTCAAGTGAGATGCTTTAGCTAATAGATATCAAAACCATATGCATGCTCATAGAAGCCCAATGCAGCTCTATAACTCATATAACCCATGAAGGGTTTCTAAAAAAACATACCTCGAATCAAACAAACTCACATGTAGGGTCTTTGAACCAAATCTCGTCAAAACACCTCATATCAAATCCAACAGATTAGCCCACATAAGAACTCTGACAAATCTAAAATCATATAACCCATGTAGGGTTTCCAACAAAGCTGAAATCACATGACCCGTGTAGGGTCTCCAACAAAACTGAAATTATATAACCCACATAGGGTCTCCAACAAAACTTAAAGCTTATACGGAATAGTGGGTAATTAATGTCATTTTCACCTATTGATGTGACCCGATTGGATACTTGAAAGGATCATAAGATCAATACAGCTCATGAAAATCCCCCAGGCGTCAAGGGTTAGTTCGCAAAAATCTCCTAAGGCATCCAGGGTTGGTGGGAAACTAGTGCTGTCTTCACCTATTAATGAGTCCTGGTGATTAGGTCAAAACCAAAATCTCGAAAGATAATGGTACTCTAAATCTATGCATATATAGAATCATATATAACTACAAGGGATACAATGCAAGAGATGTCCATGTAGTAAAATCTCACATGTGAGGCCATATAAAACCCATGTTGAAAACCAAATGAAAAGTAATATCTCATACTCAAACCAAAACCAAATACTCGAAATTTCTCTTTTAAATTTCCAAAACCAACAATAATATAAAAGTCCCAAGGAAGACATAAGTATGCAATGACACTAATATGGAGCTCATTAAATCATGTGTAAGTGGATATAATCAAGTAGAAAGCATAATAATAACATTAATGACCAACTAGCATATGAAATAAAACAAGAAACAAAGTTTTGATCTAATCAATTAAGAAGAGACTACCAAATAGCAATAATGGTACGAATAAAAATCTCAAGTATAGGGAAATCAAGGTAAACATCAAGCATATGAAGTAGAAATCATTTTTTCCTTTGAATTTTACAAGAATTCAACCTTCTCGCATTCAATCATAGAGAGAAACTTAGGATTTCAATGAATCCATGATGGTAGTAAAAGAGAATGAGTAAATCTTAATTAAACATGCTCAAATTGGAATAGATCTAGCAATACATATATAGAATCTAGAATTTTATGTAAATCAAAGTTTCTACCAAGGCATACTAGAAGGAATCATTCTATGGAATATATAGAATCTCCAAACTCACATATTTCTAACAAGAAGTGATGGAAAAATGTAATCTCACCAAAAATGCAACAAAAAATACAGGAAAGTGCAGAAAAACAAAGAAGTAGAGTAATCAGTATAAAAACTTACTAATCCTCCCATGGATTTAGTGTTTGGATGATGGAGACTTACTAAACTTCAACTACAAGGTAAATAAAATGAAGAGAAAAGTGATATCTCATCCAAACTAAAGATTTCAAATGAATAGAAGGGTAATAAAATAAATGAGTAGCATATCGTGTATGAAAACTCACTCAAAATCTCTTAAACCTAGAAATCAAGTGATGGAACCTTGTTAACCTTTATAGTTATAACAATCAAGTGTTAGAGAAACCAAAATACCAACTAAATTGAAGAATAACCATGAAGAAAATAGTAGGAAAACAAGGAGTAGCACATCATGTATGAATAATCACTCAAAATGTCATAAATTTAGGAATCAAGTGATGTAAACTTGTCAAACTTCATAGATGAAACAAAATCTCTAATGTTCCTTCCCTTAGGTCACTTAAATCATAAAATGTGTAGATATGGGGTTTAGGGTCATCCCATAAGGTTCCCAAAAGAAACAAGCCAATCTCATATGTTCATTAATCCCAACGTGGATTCTACACATTTTCAAGCCCTTAAATTTTTTTTGAGTGCTCGAGATGAAACTCATGTGAGGACCCTTTTTCTCGAGGGAAGCTCGAGTTCTCGAAAATAATTTTAAGCCCTTGAAATCCCTAGATTTTTGAAAATTCGGACACTTCGTACTTAAATGATCATAAATTTCTTTAGAAAACTCCGAATCACTCACTATTTATTGTGTTAGAAAGTAGACCCGAAGACATTTCCGATGGTGCATGGTGTGAACCCAGATTGTCTTGGGATTCGTATAGGTATGCCAACAAAGTTATCCTAAAATGCATTTGGGACAGTTTTCAAACTTGGATCAATTCATGGTCTAACCTAGGTTTTATACTTCAAAATTGGTCCAAAGGGTTCCTAAATCACTCTAAGGTCTGTCTAGAACATGTGAAATGACAATTTTACCCCTTTATGGGGTAAAATTATAGTTTTTCCCTTTAAGTGCAATACAAGGTGTTACACACACCTTCCAAGTAAGTATTCTCATCCCATCTTGTGTTGATTGTCTTCATATTTTTCCATCCCTCCTTCATTTCTATTTTTTTCTTTATAAAGCATAATTTTTCATGTTTATTTTGTCATTCTCCTTTGCTTTTCACATGAATATATGTTAGACACCTTTATATGAGTTTTTCTAGTATGTTAGTAGTTTGTATTCCTATTGGATTAATCTCTCTCAAATTGTCCCTTTTTAGTATTATTTTTTCATATGGCAATTGATTTTGATCACCTGCTACAATCTTGCATGTAGTCATAACCAACCATAGACTGTTCTATTGGTGATCCATCATTTTCTCACGTTTTCTTTTACGTTTCCAGTATGTTCTATGTTTGTCGTCATTTATGTATATATTTCACATATAGGAATATTTTTTAATAACTGTCTCTACTATTTGAACTCTCTTTTATGGCCAATAACTACGCCAAAAGACTAAACTCAAACCCTATGGGTGTTCATGGGAATCCACAAACACTTGTAAGTAATCATGAACAACTGCAGATACCTTGCAAGTAATCTTGATCCTCCACAACACTACGGTTGATCTAACGAATCAACCACCATATACATTTTATATATGTTAATATTCAATGTTCTATTAATATTAAGATGAATATTAAAATGCGGTTGTTGTCTTCGCACAATGACATAACACCCAAGGTACACATATCTCTCGTCCTAAATAAAATCACACTAGTAAGACCAAGAAACATTAAAATAATGTGCAATGTGAAGTGTCATCGCAAGATAGGCGTATTGGGGTGCCTAACACCTTTCACAAGTGTACCCAAACAACTTACCTAAAATCTTAAGTACTTATATCATTCTTGCCATGAGCCCCACAATATGGCAAATAATGTTTAATTCTATCATTAAGGAGAATTAGCAGTGACTCTAAAACACTACACACACATGAACACCCCATAAGGATTACAAGTAGCTTGATCTGAACCAACCAAACCCTTTCTACTCTTCAAGTATGTAAGTAGCTAGACTTGTAATCTCAAGTTTAGTTGCAATCATTTAGTAATATAGGGGGTCCCCACCGATATCATCCATTGTATAAATTTGACCTAACATGTGAGAGAAATAACATATGAAGTGGGGGGCCTAAGAGTTGAAGAGGGTCTAATCTAACCTCTTCATCTGGCATGCCCTTTCCCTAGTGCCAAAATTATAAAAATGAGAGATTCCTAAGATCGAAAGAAAATGCACTTCAAAAAAAGGAGAGAGAGAGAGAGAGAGAGAGAGAGAGAGAGTATACTTGACAATCCATTTGCTTTGCATGTGTAGTGATGGTAAGGGAGTTAAGCCCCCCAACCATTGGTGAGGGTGAAGGGATGAGCTCTTGTAGCAACAAGTGAGAGTGAGACCATGAGGAGTGAGAAAAAAATGAATGAATGAAAAGGGAAGGTGTTATGTATCACAATAATTATTCTATTACGAATAACAAGAAAAATAAAATAAATAAGGTCAAAGCACAGAAAAATAAGACACACCAAGATTTACGTGGTTCGACGATGTGCTTACGTCCGCGGGAGAGAAATAAACTTCTTCACTATGAGAATGTAAATCCGTACGATAATATGTATTTCCAAACCTGAAACCCACACCGTTTCCCCCTGTACACCATTTCTCTCTCTCATCCTCTCAAAACCCTAAAAAATCAAGAAGAAAGCTTGAACGGCTACCTCTCTTAACACTCTCTTCCTTCTTCTTTCCCTTTTATATTAGATTAGGGTTTTCCTCTTTGGTCATTCAACACACTCCTACTAGCAAAAAGATTCCTTTTTAACTCAATATATATCCCCAATCCAAGTTATAGCCGTTAGATCTCTTAAGATCTAACAACATTGCTAAAAAGTAAAGACAAAAATGACAAATCTCCACCTTGGCTTTATTTTCAGCCCCTTAGAAGATTTCTTGTTGAAGTCGGCTCCACCTGTATCTTTGCTAAGACATAAAATTTGTGACATGTGCACCACACTCCACCTTGGCTCACATTCCGGAACTACCCTAAAGAAAACCTGTACTTGTCCTTCTTAGTGAACTTTATGCCATATATACTTGGAACACACTTCTACCTCAAATCTGAATCATATCATGTTTGCTATCACCGCAAACAACCATTGGCCTTGAAATACCACTGTTGCACATACCATCAAATCAATTCAGTTTTGACACCATCTAATTCAATCATAACACAACCAATGCACATGTGTAGCTACCCTGAGTCAACTCGCCTAGTCAACTCCAGAGAGGGACTTTGATTCATCCTCTCCAATTGTAGAAATTGTCTCACCATCATCTGTTACCTGGAAACCCGTCACACCTATCTCTTCCCCAACTGCGAAAGATACCCAGCACAAGCACTTGTTATTCCATGCACCCCATTTCCAACTACCTGTCGAGATCAAAGAAACACTATCAATCATCGTATTCCCCATCAGACGATATAAATCATCTTCCATATCATTGGATTTTCCTTTATTTCCCTGCAACTTCGTACTAAACTCCAATAATCAAGAACTTGTTCTTAATTCCTATCATCCCTAGCTGAACCTGGTTCTGATACCACTTGTTGTGTTTCACAACAATTATTCCAGTACGAATAACAAGAACAATAAAATAAATAAGATCACAAGATTTACGTGGTTCAGGGATGTGCTTACATCCACGGGAGAGAAACAAGCTTCTTCACTATGAGAATGTAAATCTAAACCCACGCCGTTTCCCCTTGTACACCATTTTTCTCTCTCATCCTCTCAAAACCCTGAAAAACCAAGAAGAAAGCTTGAACGGCTGCCTCTCTCAACACTCTCTCCCTTTTTCTTTCCCTTTTATATTATATTAGGGTTTTTCCTCTTTGGCCGTCCAACACACTACTACTAGCAACAAGAGTCCTTTTTAACGCAATTTGTATCCCCAACCCAAGTCCTAGCCATTAGATCTCTTAAGATCTAACAACATTGCTGAAAAGTAAAGACAAAAACGATAGAATGGACGTCTAGGGTTTATTTTTTAATTGAATGTCTTGATATATATATATATATATATATATATATAT
>JAOXJP010067302.1:0-15436 GCA_025762735.1 Platanus orientalis | reverse complement strand
TTTGGAGTCGTTTTTTTTTTTTTTTCATAAGAAAAAGAAAAAAATATATCAATGCTTATTGAAGGCACCCCTCTTTATATGGTGAGTCCCTTGTTCAATGATTATCGGGGTCACAATATTTGCAAATCATTCATCCGATTTAACTAACGTCAAATCTGATCAACATTCTCTAAAATTCAACCGCATGGGTGGCAATGGTCGATTTTAGTCATATTTGGGGATGCCAAAACCAAATCCAACCGTAATAAAAACCTGTTATCTATCTATCTTTCTATATATCTATATAAGAAAAGTTTGCACAGGTTATCAGGTTTTTGTTTTCCCCTCCACCCAATATTTTTAAGTAAGAAAAAGGGGATCGAATTGGCTGGGGTCAAGTTGGAGACTGGATTGTATCCGCCCCTCTCTGCACCCTGTCAGGGAAGGGCACATCAGCACCGACAAGTGATTTTCACTTTTTGTGGGGCTGCATTTCACTTGTCAGCACTGATTTGCCCTCCCCCAGACATGGTGCAGAGAGGAGCAGATGATAAGAGGAGCGGATACAATCCATTCTCATCAAGTTGACGTTGGGTTGCGGAATACCATACCTCTACATGATCCAGATGTAACTACAGTCAGTTTAGCCCTTCCAAAAACCTTAAAAATGCCAGCCAGGTTGGCCAGTTGAAATAAGAATTGCCACTACTACCGACATGACATGGATTAAAGATGGAAAGTAGAGCTTAGGTCTACCTTGCATAAGAGCTTGTTGAGGTAAATATGTAATTGTCAATTACATGTCAAAGAGTCTGTAACTAGATAGTTTGTACTTAGGCTTATGTGATTAACCAAATGTCTTATGTAATGAGTTTTATAAGTCAAAGTCCGGAAGAAATTTCAAGAAGAACATCTTAAAGCCGGGAAGACCACTAACTCAAGAGAAGCACCACAGACTCTAGAGAACCTCTAAGGTAAAATCAAGGATAAAGTTGGTAAGTGGGTAATTGGGTAATGACTGAACTTCATGAACATAGAATAGTTTAATAGAGACCTACTCAAACCCTAGAGAAGGGCCTCACAATGGTTGGATCCATTTTGGACCACAAATAAATGTAAACAATTTAAACGTTCAGAATAGGAGATCCTAAACGGTCAGCTGATTGACCAAAGTCCTGACCGGTCATATGATTGGTCAAACATAATGGCATTTTGTACAAAATGTAATCCCAATCCATGACCAACCTGGATTTTGTCTAACCAATCAGAGTCCTGATTAGTTAGGAAATTTTCTTACCAGTCAGGTGTGCCATACAACAACAACAACAACAACAACAAACAGCCTTATCCCAACTATTTGGAGTTGGCTACACGAATCCTGTTCCGCCATTCCGCTCCGTTTAAGGCCTTATCTGTTAATTACAAGCTGCTATGTCCCTCTTTACTACCTCCACCTAGGTCAATTTTGGCCTTCCTCTAGTCCTTCTAACTCCTTCAACTTGTATTGTCTCACTTCGCCTCACTGGTGCAATCATTGGTCTTCGTTGCACATGCACAAACCATCTCAATTAACTTTCCATTATTTTATCACCTATTGGCGCTACCCCTAAACTCCTACGAATGAATTTATTCCTAATTTTATCCTTTCTAGTCTTGCCATTCATCCATCTCAGCATCCTCATTTCAGTCACACTCATTTTATTTACTTGTTGTTTGTTGGCTACTCAACATTCTGCTCCATAAAGCATGGCTGGTCTTATAGCTGTCTTATATAATTTTTCCTTTAATTTTAGTGGTATTTGTTTATCACACAACACTCCAGAAGCACCTCTTCACTTTAACCATCCCGCTCTAATTTTATGAGCAACATCATCTACAATATCTCCTTTTTTGTGCATAATTGAACCAAGATAACGAAAATGGTCACTCTGGGGTATATCTTGGTTATCAATTCTAACTATTCCCTCGTTTCTACTCCTATTTTGGCTAAACTGACATTCCATATATTATGTTTTAGTCCGGCTTATCCTAAAACCATTTGATTCTAAAACACCCCTCCATGGTTCTAACTTGGCATTCACCCCCTCTCTAGTCTTATCAATCAACACAACATCATCAGCAAATAACATACACCATGGCACTTCCTCCTATATGCGCCTACTCAACTCATCCATAACTAAAACAAAAATGTAGGGACTCAATGCTGACCCTTGGTGCAACCCTACTGTGATCTCAAACTCACTATAATTTCAAAAGTTGAAGACAGTGTGTAAAACATATTTGCATTGCATGTATTTGATAAAACTAATATAGTTCATATCAAAGAAAACAAGTTATATAATCTCTTTTTAGACTTTTCAAAACTTATACTTTTTCACTTCCTTAATAATATTTTTACGTTATCTCTTTTTTTTCACATCTTATGATCTTTTCATTCTTTTTGCCAAGGTTCGTATGTTTTCATCTTCTTTTATTAATGATTTATGCATTATTACTCTCATATGTTTCAATTATCATTTATTTTTACTCACTTTAACATTTTCATGTTTCCCATTGTTGTTCACTTAACAATTGTCATTTACCATTATGTATAATATATCGTATTCCATTAAACATTCATTTTATGTCTCTTATATTCTATTGCAGTTCACTAGACATTCATCATGTGTCTCTTATCATTTATTATAGTTCATGTGACTTTTATCGAGTGTCACTTATCCTTGTATCATATATATAAGTGGGATATCGCCTCTCAAAAATAGATACAATGTGAGATGGTTTTTTCCCACCAAACACCTTTGTGGGAAAACACCTCCCATCTAGATATATACACATGAAAATACTTTTCAATTGATATACGTACATAGGAAAAATACATCCCTTCTATATACTTACATAGAGACAACACCTCTCTTAAATTACATTCATATGGGAAAATTCCTCGCAATCAATATATTTACATGGGACATCACCTCCCAATTATATTCCTCATTTATAGAAACCACCTCCCAACTATCCATACACTTGGGACAACACTTCCTAAACCAAGTCATCTAATGAGATACCATATTCCATTTCTCGTATCTATAAGTGGGGAAGTGTCTCCTAATACATATTTGCAAATTCCTCCCATTTAAATGTAACATGAGACAACACCTCCCCAAACATATACATACAAAAAGGAATAACTCTTCCTAATCATTTTCAATTAGAATGATTCATTCCCTTGTGTTCTCATCATATTACGATAGATGAACACACACTTCCTTCTAAGCTAAGTGGGAAATCTCCTCTCAATGTATTTACGTTTTTCATAACGCATGAATCTAACTGAGGTTCACCTCATATAACCATATGGAATACAATCATCCTAATGACCTCAAGGCTAATTCCCTCAAAATGGTTCATCGCATATAATATAAATCTGATTTAAACTCCCAAAGCCATATATATAATTATAACCATTTATTTGCCCATTCAGAACTTATACAACCACTTTCATATATCTAACACCATATTCGAAGACTAATCCAGAAATGCAATATAATATGCTTAACCCACCTTAATAACTTATAGAGAACTATGGAATCCAAAACATTTTCAACAAAAATGCAATAGGAATGAAGCATAATAACCCAAATACTTCAAAACAATTATAGAAATCCATAACAAACATTTTACAAATCTTCTTTAATAAACAATGATGAATCTTCATATTTTAGTAATCAAAAGCTATCAAATAGATACAAATCTCAAATGTAAACATGGGGATTCTAAGATTATAACATCGAAGGTATAAAATCATTTGCAAAACATCATGGATATCCAAAAACCTATGTACTTCTAGCAATATAATCTATGGCATGTAAAATAAAGCCATAATATGATGTAGCTTTGAAATCCATAGAAATTTAACCATAAAACCACTAAACATAGAGTAACGGGTTATACATTTAAAATTTTAAGAGAAAATCTATGGAGTATGCATCAAAACTCCTTAAATTAAAACATAGAAATCAATGAATCTAAGATTCTATTAGCAAAAATTTGTGTAAATCCTGTATAACTACTTACTATGTTATTTCCTTCTTGGTTTCTTAAATCTTCTTGTAAAACCCTTTTTCTTGATCTTAATTTTCAATTAATCCTTCAAACCCATTTTCTACATCATCTAAGACATAGAAGACATAATAATTAAGATTCTTCATGAAAATCTATAAATAAACTATAAAACCAAGCTAAAAAGTTCGTAGAAATTGGGGTTTCCATGGCTTACCTGGAGAATTTGGGTTTCTCCTCTTTTCTCTTTATTCATTTTCCTTTTTAAATCATTTCTTATGTTTCTAGAGTTTATTTGGGCATCTCTTAGGTTATATTTTGTCATATGGAGTCCTACCTCAATTAGGTAAAGTTTTATAGCAAAAAATCACCAATTTTTCTTAAAAAATTTCTTTTTGGATGCCTTAGATCGATCTAGGATGTCTGGGATTAATCCCATAAAACTTGGGATCAATCTACATGGGCTCAGATCCATTTTTCAGAAAATTTGTTGAGTGAGAACGATCCTAGTTCCACTGGGATCGATCTCAGGTGTCTAGTTCAACCTATTTTTTCCTTTAAACTTCAAATTGGCATATCTTTTGCTCCCAATGTGTAGCCCATAAGTACTCGAAACGATCAACATAATGAGCTCTATAATGTCCCAAGATCCTCATAACCTCCAAATAAAATTTTTAAGTTTGTCATAAAACAATTTATAACACCCCCTCTTCTTTTGCCCTATCGGGTGACATAGCCTTGCCCAAAGGGCTTTACACTTTACCCATTATTTTCAACTCATATGAAGACTTATATATTTTATTTTAGTGTAAAAATTAAAGTTAGATATTACCAAATTATGTGGGGTGTTACAAACATTGTAGTTGAGATTCAAAATATTGAATCTTTTCTAAGTTCGAATGATCACAAATATTTTGATTGATTGAATTTAATAGCATTTTTTTCCAACGCTCGAAAATATTTTCAAATGATTGAAAGAGTTCAACTGGTCAAGAAAAAATTTGACCGATCGGATCGCACAATCCGAGCATTGCGAGATTTTTAGATTTGTTCATGGGAAGCATGCAAAGACACCAAAGATATCTATGAACATCAATATATGTTGTTTCTCATGCCAATGAATATTTAGTGAGTCTATAGAAACATCCTTAGCATCTTTACAAAGTCTATAAATAGAAATGGGGTTTTTCACGTTAAACATGCTTGAGCAATCTCTCTTCTCTCTCATTTTGTCTTTGCTTTCTTTGTTATATTTCGTGAAAACAAAACAGAAATTATGCTCGAATTTTTCTTGAGTTTTGAAGTTATGTTGATTGGATTTAAACCACATCAATTGTCATTCACTATGGGTCTTCTTATACAATTCAAGTCCAAGAAGATTGGTGCCGTTGAATCCTAAGACGACACCGATAAATGCCTCTTAGCGAATATCGTTAAGGATAATGTCTCTAGGCATGCCTTAGCATCAACCAGGAAGTCCTTTCCAATTAATTTCTTTGTTAGTTTAATTTATTTTAATTCTCTATAATAGCCTCGATTAGTTCTTGCAATAGTATATTGAGTAGTTTGATTGATTATCTACAAATACTTGAAACAATTTATTTACAATAATTTAAATTGTTTGAATTTTATAATTACTACAACATCAAACTAATTGTTTTATATTGAATTTATGCAATTGTTTAACAACAAAAAATGGGAGCAAATATCATGCCCAGGATTTGGTGTCCAAGATACCAAAGGACATCATATGGAACAAAATGAGTAGGAATTTAAAATTTCATCTAACCTCTACCCATTTTATTCTATATGAAGTCCCTTGGCATCCTGGACACCAGATCACATTTATTTTAGGAGAAAATTAGGAAGAGGTGGAGTAAGTTGAGACAGAATTTAGGAATAAATAGACTTGGATGAGAACAAAGAGGGAAAACGTGGGGTTGTCCACGTGGCACCCTCTAAAAATATGAGAAAAAGCAAATAAAATGTGTTGTCCACATAGATAACCCATTGCTTTAGCATATATAGATATATCAAAGGGAAAGGATTTGCAGTACCCAAAACAGTATGTCCCCCATGTTCCCACACACAAAAGGCAAAGTGTATGAGGTTAAAACTGTAAAAACAGTTTTCAAACCAAAAAATAGGTACCCATAAAGTGAGGTTTAAAAGGTTAAATCATAAAATAAGTGTTCAAATGAATATTGCTCCTTATGTAAAAGAGGCACCGAATTCAAGAAACATCATGTGTCAGCTTATGATGTGGGGACACAAAGGAACATACTGTTTTGGATGCAGCAGATCTTTCCTTATAATAAAACACTCACCATTGATCCCCATTTACTGAGACAGCGTTTGCCAGGCATCATGTCATGCATGGCCTGATATCGTCTGCGACGCCCCCCTCTGCGATGCACGAGGGCTGAGGCAGAAGGGGGGAATCAATTCACTTTTGGAGATGTCACTTCACCCCCAAAAAGTGAATTGATTCCCCCCATCTCGGCTCCTGAGTGTCGCAGAGGGGGGCAGAACAGACGATATCGCCCCGGAAATGCCAGGTGATAGCATTTATCATTTACCTAGAAGGGAGATGATTCAACCCCACCCAAATAAATACAAACAGGATTTCTGGTAAATAGACAATATTATTACCCATGTTAATTTATCTTCTTTTTTTTTTTTTTTAATAAAAACCCATGTTAATTTATCATGCATTGAATTGGTACTGGTGTGATATCTCTCCAGTCCAAATGGAGATGACGTGAGGTAAAATCATGAAGCGGTCAATAGGCATTGTACAACCAGGTCCGGATTTTGTACACACAAAATCCTTTTGCAATGTGTGCACACAGACCAAGGGACGGACACATCAGCTTCAAAAAGTGATAAGCACCCCCCAAAAAGTGTAAATCACTACTTTTCGGCACTGATGTGTCCGCCCCTTGGTCCATGTGCATGCTTTGTGCATGGATTTTATGTGCACAAAAGCCAGGCTCTGTACAACCATATATATACAGAGCCCAGCTCCTCTACAGTCATGGATGGGTCATTCTCTTCGCTGGCACCATTTGAATTTCAAACTTTAGCCAATCAAAACCTAACTGTAGAGGAGAGAGTTCGTGGGCTAAGCATGTAGATCATGGATGATGGAACCATAGTCCTACAAATGAGTCACTAAAATACATAATGTTTTAACCTGTTAAGTGATAACAATATGGCGATTCATATTCAGTTCAGCATTGACAAAAGATGAGAATAGCATAATAGGAAACAGAAGTTACAGAACAGTAAACAAGGGGAAAAATCACCACAAGAAAAAGGAACTGGAATCTGCAAAACAACTCCATTGGGGTGTCCCACTACCCACTTCCTCCTTGCCGCTTGGATTAATATGAGGAAAAGTTTCCATCCCTCCCCTAAAGTTGACTATTGTGTCCAAAAAAGATTTTCAATTTGTTCCAGCCGATTCAGCATGTTCCGAACAAGTCAATTCCCTCGTTTCAAACAAGAAAGAGTGATGATCATCAAAGAGAGAAATTTAACATGGTCTGCTGAAAATAGGAGAGATATCATTAACTGATCAGATGATGGGAACCTATAGCCAGATTAAGTTTGGTATGTTCTCCCAGACACTTTCTACATATACATTTCCACTGTCAAACATATGTACATGGGCATTACAGTAGTTCATTTCCAATGTAAAACAGCCGATTGGAGCAAATGATCTGTCATTCATACAACATTATAATGGTGTTGTACTGACTTTAGAGATACAGTGCAGGACACATTGGTGAAATAAATATTACGGCATAAGCCTAATCAAGCAGCATAGAAACCATCCAGAAAATTGTTGGTAATTATTGAACTTCTTCAGGTGCCTGATGATAAACTATTGTCTGATTTGAACTTTCCCGGTCATCATGATACTGCCCGTAAAATGCATAGATTCCAACTGAGATGATGATGACGATGACAAATCTAAACCATGCTTCGTAGTTTTGCTGCAAAGAGAATACCTCATGTTATCAATTTTTGAAACATAGCTTATTTTCTTCTTTCCTGTCAAATTGTATCCATAATTAACTGTTGAACTTTATTTATGTGTACAATCTGTACATCCACTTTAGAAGCAGACCTGAGCAAACAAGAAGATGTTGCAGAAAATGCAAATAGCTGGGACAGCTGGAACTCCTGGACAAGAAAACCCTGATAGATCCATATAGACCTGAATAAAGAAACAGAAAAATGCAGTGAAGAAAGATGAAACAAGGTGAAAATTGAACCAATATGAATTATGCACGATCCATTAGTAGTTCCAGTTACTACATCAGTAAAGATGTTGCCACCCTCTGACTAATGTTACTTTCCCCACCTTGAATGTAACCCAAAAACTTGGCTGATTTGTAACAGCACTCACTCTTGAAATTTTTAATTAAAAAAAAAAGTAATCCAGATAGATAGAAGAGTTTCCTGATTGGCCAACTCTAGTCCCATTTTTTTTTTTGGTAGAACTCCTATCCCATTAAAGGATACTTTGTTGTTGATTCAAGTCTTATGTGTAATTACCCATAAAGGTGGATCTTGGGAGGGAGGAGGTTGGATGGAAGTAGTTCATCAACTAGGATTTGCAAGATCCAAGCAAGATCTGTAGCAGAATAGTAGCTCCTACTCCTAGTGCTTTGACATAACAAGAAGAAAACAGTGTAGTAAAACAAGAATTTCAACTTCTTTTTGGCCACTACTTTAAACCCCTAATCAAGATGGCTGTTTGATAAAAATTTCACCCACTAAGAAGCCACTTTCGCAAATGAGTGGCTAGGTGTCTATGCCATTAAATCAATGCCCCTAATATTCAAAAACTAGCTAACTGTTGATCATCATAGCTCATACTCCTCTGTTTTAGGGATTTTACACTCATGCCTAAATAACCTGTCAGTCAAGGAAATATTTCCTATTTCCCAAATCATTTATCTGATGATATTTTCAGAGGATTGCAAACACTTACAAACAAGAGTTTTTTAACTTTCCTGTTGAAGACAAAATGAGGCAATTTTCAAAACGAGGTAATTCAAATAAAAAAGGTTGCAGTAAGTATATTCCAAACAAGTCAAGTAGCATTTTGACAAAACCAAACCTCAAAAATGGTACTTATGAGAAATAGCATCTAATATGTGCTGTGTATAATAGTACTCACTTGACGACAATGAAGAGCAACAGCAGCGAGTATTGCTATCATTACAGCTAATAGTAACAAGATAAATGAAGCATTAAAATGGAAGCAAAGTCCCGCAGCAAATCCACAGCAGGCAACTGTGACAAGGCAAATGACACCTTCCTGCCATGTTGAAATCCACCTTGTAGAAACTTGACTCGCTGCTGTATCCTTCCAACGAAGGGTTACAACACACGCTGAAACAACAGAATAGCCTGTCTGAAAACAAATCAGATAAATGTCTATGTGAGGTGCATTAAGCACATAGCGCTTCCAAATACAAACCATAATCAAATATAAAATGATAATAGTAATAAGAGAACAGCCCAAAAATGTTACAAGATAAACTTAAAAAGCATTATACCAATGAGCCAACCGAAAGAATGTGTGAGAGCTTATTAATGTTAAATAGCCCTGCCAAGATACCAGCAATTACACCAACCCAGACCTGAGAATGAATAGGAACGTGACGTGTGTGGTGTACTCCTGCAAATACTGAAGGTAGTAAACCATCCCTTCCCAGCCCAAGATAAAACCTGGACTGCTCACAAGAAACACCCCATCCATAATTACACAGGTACACATGCTACGTAATGGTGGCTTGTTAATTATAATGAAATCTAAAGTGATTTACCTGAGCATACAAAGAAACCAGAAGAGTTGTAGTAAGCCCGGCAATAGCACCTATGCTGATCAAAACAGAAAAGAATTTCAAACCCTTTGAAGCAAAAGCTTCAGCCAAAGGTGCGTCTTCATTGAGAAACTCGTATGGTACCATTCCAGTAATCACTAAGCAGACACCGATATATAAAGTTGCACAAACAAGAAAGGTCCCAAGAATGGCTATTGGTAAATCCCTCTGAAATTTAAAAGGTATAAATGAAAGATATTATTAAACACATAGTTGTACAACTTTGAGAACATAGCAAACATGTATTGACTTGGGAATCTAGCACCAAAAGGCATCAAACATCTCAAAGTGACATACCTGTGGTCTTTTACATTCTTCAGCTGAATAAATCAGTGCCTCAAATCCTAAATATGAAAAAAATACTATAGTTGCTCCAGGAACTATTGCTTTAAACCCATTTGGAACAAATGGAGACCAGTTCGATACATCAACCTCAAAAGCACCGGTGACAATGACTAAGAGAAGAATGATAACCTGCAGCGGAAGTAGTGGTGTATCAGTATCACAGGACAACATGCAATCTCTATACTGATCATGATCTTGATCTTGACCGGAAAAATGGTGATCAGACACTTATGCAATTCAAGAGCACTCAACAGGTACCATAATGTGGTAAACATCAGAACCGTATCGAGCCCACAATGCCTGACATCTAAACAGCATAGAGGATCAATTAATAGTTGGATCCATCACAATTAGCAATTTCTTGGATACACTAGTCTCAATATTCATATTAAAAATTTGAAGATTAAAAAATATACTTATACATTTAAGAATGTGTTAGATGAGTTCATGCATGCTTATGGAGCATGAAATTTGAGTGGGTCAGATCCTACTGTTCAGGTTGGGTACATCAGATCCGAATCGGATCTCAGTGGGATTAGGAATTATCAGATTTGAATCGGATCCAATCCAGACCTTTCCAGAATGATAACGGTATTTAGCCCACTATACATAGAAGATCAATTAACAGTTAATAAAGAATCAGTGTCTTGGATACACTGTTCCAGAAAAATTAACATAATATTTTTTAAGGTCCAAAACATGGTTATGTAAGAATGTTTAAGAGGAGTGCATGTATGCTTGGGGCATGAAATAGAGTGGGTCAGATCCAAGATTCCATCTTGTCCAAATCTGTTTTCAGGATTCTGGATCTTGGCATAAAATCCACTCTGGAAATGAATCTTACGGTTTGGATTAAGTATCAGATCCAAATAGTTGTCAGGTATGGATCAGATCCACCAGAGACCCTACCAAAATGTGGAAAACATTGGAATGGTATTGAGCCTACAATGCCTAATATCCAAGCATCAATGAAGGTTAATTAACAGTTAGAAGTACAATAGAGAATCAGTGTCTAGGATACACTAATCTCACATATTCACATTAAAATTTTGAAGACATTTATGCATGTAAGATCCAAGTCCACATCCATTTTAGGATTCTGCATCTTAGCATGGAATTCATTCTGGAACGGATCCTACTGTCCAGTTGGGTACATTAGATCTGACTTTAAATCTTAGGGTGATAAGGAATTGTTTTCAGGACTGGATTGGATCGAATTCATGGTTGGATCATTTGGATCTTGGGTGGGATATGGACCCTCAAACATGGATCTAAGTTGGATCTGCATATGAATATAGATAACCTTACAAAACTGGATTTGGGTCTGGATCAACATGGGACCATTCCAGATCCAACATTTTTCCTACCCTGCATGCATATATGATCCATACATGTAACTTATGCACTATATCCAAATCCAGAGAGAAGAATATAAGGACCCAGTAGTAAAAATAAAGGCAGTGTATTTGTGGCATTCCCAGGGCATAAGGATGGTCCACCAACAGTGTTATGGAACACATGGTGAAGACAGGGTGACACACACTAAAGAGATCTCTGATACAAATAAGGTATTCATTCAAAAGATACTATATTTTAGTTTTTTTTTTCTGTGGATCACCCATATTGTTTATCTGTTAATCAGAAAGGACACTGGATCAGGTAATTAGATCAATTGTGGGTGTAGGATACTCCCTTGTGCAACAATGAATGGTGAATCCAACCCTCCAGCACAGGCACTACATTATCGGTAGACCATCCTTTTGTTCTACCTGACAAGTACTACCAAAGGATACATCCCAAACCATATTTCACATTGTAGGCACATTGAAGGATAACTCAAAAATAAACACATAAAACAACATAAGGTAAAACAGGCTACCTTTGTCGAAGTCATAAATAAATTTAAAATAGACAATTCTCCAACACCCTGGCATAGAATTATTGTCAAAAATGCTAGAAGGATCGGAGCTAATATATTAATTGACAGAGCTCCACCTAAGAACTCTTTTCCCCCATTTCCAATCCAGCTCGGAACATTTTCCTTGAAAAAGGGAAAGAGCTCTAGCATCGCCACTAGATAACTTGCTAAGCTTCGCGCAATGGTAGCTGCCCCAATATGGGTATCAAATATCAGTTGTGCAAAGACGAGAAATCCAGTGAGCTCATTGAAAGCTGTATATGCATACAAGTATGATCCCCCAACAATGCCAGGAAAAAGAGATGCCATTTCAGCATAACAGAATGCATTGAGCACACATGCTGCTCCAGCGAGAACATAACTAATTATGACAGCTGCAATGAAACAATTAAAACAATCAAGAATAAATGAGTTATACAAATGGGCTCCTATCAACTAAGCAGAGTTCTGAGAAAGTAGTTTCTAAGCTATGTTGTATGGATTCTTCTAAGCAGATGAGGTATCAGATTCGACACTTACCTTATTCTAACTCTCCACATTCAGGTGCACTTTCATATTTCCATTATTTTTTTATTTCCTTACTTTCACAACATAAATTACATTCACCAAAGGTTATGTGTTTTAATGTTTTCAATTAGATTGTCCCTACATGGATTCTATAACATTGGATTCATGTATTCTCAAAGGTCAAGGTTTGGCAAACCCTAAGTGGCCTTAAAAAGAAGGAAGATTAAGAGAGATTTTTATTTTCCTAATAACAAAGAGAGTATTGTTAAAACAAAGCAAGGAAGATACAAAGAAGGACCAAGGTCAAACAAAATTACCCAGATCCAGAAGGAGCCAGCAAGGCTACAAAAGACCAAAAAGAGACTGAAAAAACAGAATATTAGGCCCACAATATAACTATGATCTTTTTATGCAGATTTAATGACAGCATCAGCTACGAATAGATCATCCCCAAGCATAAGTCAAGAATAAAATGCTGCAACTCTGCACTGGAACAAAATAAATTCCTTAGGTTACAATCAAAAGTCACAGTTCATGACAATTTTTCTTTTGCAACTCTTTTAGAACTGAACAAAATGAGACCCACTTTCTTCCATTGCTCAAGTGACAGTTGGAAACATTCCACATTTTCATACAAAATGACTATTGACAATGTAATACTAATAGTCTAATACATTTGTGACCCTACTGAGAAATGAAATTTTGATTTTTGTGCTTGATTAAAGATCATACTTCCAAAGAATTTGAGCCCATGCAAAGCAAATTTACAGGAAGGGAGCATTGACGTGCAGATTTTGGTTAATTCATGTCAAGGATTTTGAGCATACTAGCTGGTTTCATGGAGACAAGGGGGATTCCAGGTTCTTACTTCTTAACTCTTCAAATCATTACAATCTCAGTGATTTTCTTCCACAAGCAAGTAAATATATAACCGAATCAGTCTAAATCGAACATGGAACATCCAATCGAGAAGTTGAAAACCAAAGAAAATAGAGGGGAAAACATTAACTTGCCAGGCCCAACATCATGTGCGACGGTTCCGGTGAGAACAAATATTCCGGCACCGATCGTTTTGCCGATTCCGAGAAGGATGAGATCGAAGAGGCCCAAGCTGCGAACAAGACCCTCACCAGATGCTGTATAGTTGTAATTGTCCGGAGAAGAACCAGTCAGAGTTTTGGTTCTGAGAGCTGAAGCCCAGAAGTTAGAGAACCACGACGGCGACGGCGACGGCGACGGCTTAGAAGAAGAAGCAGAGCATGATTTCTGCCCCGCCATTCCCGGCGACGAAGAGGGTATCTCGGAATAACCTTAATTCTGTGGCTGCCCTTTTTGTATCTTCCTCTAAGTGCAGTGGCTTGTGAGGAGCAATTCCGGGAAAGGATCCTGTCCTGTCTGCTTTTTACCTGTGCACAACCAAAGTAAACGGTTTGGCACATAAAAAATGGTTATGCATAGGTTGTGCACATCTTTTATTATGCCAAACCTTGCACCGGACACATCCAAACTCAACAATTCCCTCACATGTGGAACCTATAAATCGGGAAACTGATATTCTTACCGGATGCACTACTGAATTTTTGTGAGGGTGGATTGTATCCGCTCCTCATATCCAACGCTCCTCTCCGCACCCGGGTGGGCACTGATTCCGCACCCGGGTGGGCACATCAGTGCCAACAAGGGCGGAGAGGAGCCTTAGTTAAGAGGAGCAGATACAATCCACCCTCGACTTTTGTCGGTTCCTAATAATGATTTTTGTGGCGTGTTTCTTTATCTAAATAAATAGGAGAGCTTGTGGGATTGTGGGCCCACAATGATGTGTAAGGAGGATTTTTTTTTTTTTAGAATATATTTTTAGTAAAAAATAAATATACTTAGAGAGTGAAAACAATATTTGTTATAACTGTAAACGGTTGTACAGGCTGTAACCTATTTATATATAAATGGAGAAATCAGGTTTAGTAGAATTCATAATAGGTAACGTAACAATCAGATTTTTGAAATGGGGTATAAATTTAGGATCCTATTTGTCCTGAAAAACAGAACTTGGATCCAACCCATTAATGGGATATGAGGCAATTATTGTCCTTTGCTAATTGTTGGGCAGGGAGAAGATTTGTGGATAAACTGATAACATGTTAAAGTTTCTTTAAGATGAACCTATGATGAGCATACCTGATCCTGAGTTCTGAGCCATTAGAGTTTGACTATTGCCAATGGCCACTTTCACAGGTCTAGTGTATGGAGTGGAGATAGACATGGTGTTGACATCTGGAGAGAGCAGTGATTACTTGCGTCATAGTCTAGATACCAGTTGGCCTGGGGAGTTGTTCTTGCATTATACGCAACCGCAGAGTGAGCTGAACAATCTTGTGGAAAGTTTGAGACCAGGGACCGATTCTGTTGAAGAATATATGCAGATGACTTGGCCTATTCAGAAGCAGAGGTTGAGGATTGATATTGTGGCCTTGGAAAGCTGTAATCATGTATGTGGTAGCAGTCGAAGGCAGAATGCCCCGCTTCTTACAGATTTGATAGTATGGGCGAGGTCGGTTTCTGAATCTCTGTCCTCTACCTCTTCCTCCTCCACGGCCATAACGAAAGCATTGAAATTCTTGAGACTTACTCCTTTTTGTTAAAGGAAGACGGTTAAAGGCTTAACTGACTTACCTGTATTAAACTAATTGTAACTGTCAATGTAACGGTAGGAGTGGAAGTTAAAGAA
>JAOXJP010067291.1:0-15437 GCA_025762735.1 Platanus orientalis | reverse complement strand
GTCGATATTAGGCAATAATACATCGCGAAAGAGGAATATTTGCTTAAACACACCGACATCGTACATCATGTTGACCAGAAAATGAAAATTTAAAATGTACTTAATGTTTCGTGTCGGTATAGGAATATATCGTGTCGGTCTAGGAATATGTCGTGTCGGTCTTTATAGATATGGACATATATCGGAAGATATTTAAAATATTTCGAGATATTTGATACCATGATCTTAAGGAGACATTTAAATCCCAGAATGCGTAAAGGCATATGGTTCATCAAATAGGTGGCAATCTGAAGAGCATCGTCCCAAAAGACTTGTGGAACATGCATGTGAGAGAGTAAGATACGAGTAATCTCAAGAAGGTGCCTATTCGTTCTTTGAACAACTCTATTTTGCTCAGAAGTATCAAGACAAGTGGTTTGATAAAAGATACCATGCTGAGAGAGGTAAGAGGAAAAGGCAACACATAAATTCTCCACCATTATATGAACGAAGTACATTGAGCTTAATGTCAAACCGAGTTTTGACCAAATTATGAAATAGCTAAAAGGCCAAAAAATCCTTACTCTTGGATTTCAGCAAATAAATCCAAGTAGCCCTAGAGTAATCATCATCAAAGGTCACAAAATAATGGAATGCAAATAGGGAGGTAACTGGGGTTGGTCCTTGTACATCAGAATGAATAAGGGCAAATGGAATACTACTACTACTTGTACTAGGAGAATAGGAAGAATGACAATGCTTGGCTAACTCACAGAGAAGGGTGGTGGCTGTTGAATTGTAGGTGATGGAGATAGTGTTTGCTGATCAGTAGAGACAACTGATGAACAATGATCCAAAAGGTACAACCCTTCATCCTCATGGTCTCTATCAATGATTTTCCTTGTTTTCAAGTCTTGAAAAACATAATAAGTAGGAAAGAAAGTAACACTACAATTCAAGGGCTTGGTAATATGACTTACAAATACAAGATTCAACTTAAAGTTAGGAACATGAAACACAACAGTCAATGGTAACAACAATGTAAGACGGTTATGGCTAGTACCAGCTACTAAGGACAAGGAACCATCATCAGCGCGAACCTTATCTCATATGAGGAGATGACTTTGAGTCAATAATCTAGGGGTGATTGGGTGGGGAACTATGAGAGGAATGCTTGTGAGAAGATCCAAGATCGAGAACACTAGGAATCACATAGAAAACAACTGCGGAAGCCAATTTATACTAGTGTTAAAACCAAATAACTGTTGCACACCTGGCCAAGAACAATCAACACATGTTGCATTGTCAAAGCGGCTTAAAACCAAAGTCACAACAACACACTATAGCCAAACACCTCAAGTCACCACACTAGGCCCACTGCAGGAGCTACGAAGTACAACACACCACCAAGAAAAATAACCAATAACCGACTACCACATCAAGTGGAAACACACAAATTTCACCAAAAAGGCACCAAAAACTTCATCAAAAACCACATAGGCAACGAACTGAGCTCCACAATCCATCATAGGCACAACATGACCTCACAAACATTACACATCACCAAATATAGTTGTGTTGAAAATCACACTACCAATGGGTGTCACAACATAGAAACTTCACAAAAACCTCCAAAAGCAGCAAACACCCAATAACATGAAACTATATCATTGAAAATACATCCAATGACTTTGTTTTATATGCAGAAGATATTCACAAAAATTGAGGCATCAAGTCGAATGTAACCTAGGGTAGAAGTTGTGACTGAGAAAAATTGACATAACTTTCTCCATCGTTAACCAAACAGGATGAAATTGGATTCTATAGCACCATATTACTAAAGCGAACCAAGATCAAGTGGATTTGCAGTCGAAAAACACCACAAATTGAGCAGATCTAATGATTTATCAAAATCCGGAAAATTATATGAAATTCGCTAAAAACCATAAAAAAATTGAAAACTGGTCCAAATGAGCTTAAACCTTCGACCAATGGACTCTACCTGACTAGGCGATCCATGATGCGGATTCAAACTTTGACCACTGCTGACATCAGCGGATCTCCTATGAGTTCTTTTTCTCTCTTAGAAGCTCATAATCTTTCCTTGTGCTCTGATACCAAGTTGAAATTGTGAATTAGGTGCTTGTTGTGGTTGGATTTCTAAGTAGAAGTAGGAGAGGAAGAAGAGGAATTTGGGGAAAACATATGGGGAGAGTTTTTTTCTCTACTCACATACTTTGCTTCATATATCAAAGAGGTAAAAATACAACTACAGGTATTTATAAGTATACCCCAATACTGTACAGAGATGAATATACCCTTACAAATATAACTCCATATATCCATGAAATACAACACAATACACCATCCTTTTCTGGTCATCTAAAGAATATAATAGACCGGAACCTCAATCTCTGAAGACTCCTCTTAGGACATAAAATTATCCTGATTGGATGGTCCTAACCATCTGATCTGACGAATGTTTTGGACCGTACACCATCTTTTTTTGGTCATCTAAAATAATGTAATAGATTGGATGGATAGGATTGTCCTATCAGGTCCATTTTTTATCGGTCAATCTCCTAGGTGTGTCCCTCTAAAATAGTGTCTCGATGCTGCTCCTTGTGTGCTACATGTACGGACAGAGGAAATTGTGCAATCCTAATCACAAGTATTCTATTCTAATATTTGGTGACCTTAGAGTGGTTAATAAATGATTTTACTCCCACCCTTCCTTTTTTTTTCTTCTGTTTCTTAAAATAATCAAGGTCAACTAGGACCTGATATGGCATTGATTTTCCACCATACATGAATGTTTTTTTTTTTCTGTTTCTACTACAAGTAATTATTTAGTTGAATTAGGAAAGAGTTATTATATAATTTTACGAGGACAAGTATTATCGGTATATGTTTCCACATTGGGAGTGTCTTTGGTCTTGGGTGACAAGATTTTTAAACTGGTACGGGATGCCTTATCTGTACACTTGTCTCATAAAAAAAGTAATAATAAGATTGGACCCACCACTGAATTGGTGGGCATCTAAGAAGTTGCCTAAACCAAAAATCAGCATAATCAAGTGATTTTTAGCCATCTGATATGTTGCTTATTTTGGAGTTCTTATAAAATTTCACCATCCAGAAGAGTAAAAACCTGATCAGGCTGAGTTTTGTCTTAAGATCAGGTGGGGCATGATCCTCTGTATCTGAAACACATGTCACAAAAATGGTGTCCCAGACTTGTGGTTGGCCCTGTAGCCCCGGACCCAAGGTTCTTCTTTTTATGTATTTTTTTTTTTTTTGAATTATGGCTGCTATGCTGTTATGTGGTCTGGAGTGTCTGGTTAACAAACATTTTTGGGTCTTGCGTTTAGTATCTGTCCAAATAAAATTTTGTTGCGTTTTCAGACAACTCATCCTGGCTTTTCAGAAATAAATGGGATTGATTTTTCTTTCATGAAAGAAAAAAAAAAAAAAAATTCTTTTACAATACACTTGTATGGTCCTGTTCAGGTTGAGGAGCGCCTGATTTCAGTGGAGGAGTTGCTTGGTGCGGATGAAATTTTCTGCACAGGAACAGCAGTGGTTGTATCACCTGTGGGTAGCATAACCTACCTTGGTAAAAGGTAAACTTCTTTTTTGGTTTTGTGGTTTTAAATCTTCTTGATCGGTTTTTCCCCCTGTGCAATTGATTGTAACATAATTTTTTAATATCATTTACAAAAGTTGTTTATTACAACTAACTATATATATATTTTTTGGGGTGAAAATTGAGACCTTGAATGAAAGTGTGGAACTATATGTTGGGTTGTTGCCCTCCCAAATTCTTCTTTCTCCTGATTTCTGGATTGTGGTATTTTTTCCTGGTGAAAACTTAAAAATATAATACCTAAAGGATTGTTTGAAACTTGGTAGGCTAAAGAAAGTTTCACAAAAAGATGCATCATTGTATGCTCAAAGGAGAAGACAAATATAACTGCCACATTAGAAGCCAAACATTCTCAGAGAAACTTTAGAATGTATTTTAAGAGGACTAGAGATCTTTTGGTACATGATCAAGGCTCAAAGAGTGAGGCTACATTATCTAAAAAAACTTTCCCATTGAGGAGGTACTTGGAGGAACTGAGGAACATGAACTTGGTCCAATCAATGAAGAGTTGGCAGACTAGGTCATATGAAGGAGGTGGTAGGGGAAAACAGAGTGCATCCATTTCTCTAGGATTGGGAACTACAAGGGAACTAGCCTTTTTTGCAGTTAAATCTGTTTTGAGCATCTCCAAAATTAAAACATCTGTTTTTAGCAATTTCTTTTAGCATGGTTAAGTCAATCGGAAAAACATCAAGTAGATGAGGACAAAAGGCAGAACTCTCGAGCAGCAAGTAACTGAAGATAAAGAAGTGAGTCTTTCCAAGGATAGCTTGAAAGACTACACAAAGCCCCCAATGACACCAATTAAATGCTTATAAGGTGCCATTTGAGTGTGAAATAACTCATAAGAGCTATAGCCTTTTAACTCAACAAAAAAAAAAGAAGATCTATAGCCTTTCAAATATTCCCCATATATATATGGATAATTTAATATTCCAGATATATTGTAGGGAACAAAGGTGAAAAGTAATTTATTCATGCAAGTTTGGCTTGACGCTGGGTTATAATGGAGATGCCTGCAGTGATAGGAGGAAGTCAGTGAAGTGTGGAAGAATTTAGACTCACTTCTATGCTCCTTTGATTGGGTGGTAGGTAATAATCAAAGTTTTGGAAACTGATCCAGAGGTTGACTTGGATGAGGGCCCAGTGAAATCATTCCGATTTGACTGTTGGTTGTTCTGGATCGGACCAACGATTCAGCAAGACTTTTAAGATATAAAATAATAAAAATATGGTTATATGTGTAAAATATATGTATATATGTTATACTCTGTTATTTCGCTTACATAAAGTACTCTCATATCAAAATCCTGTTTCTTTTTTTTGGAGGGGGGGGTTGAGATAAAGGCAAATTTATTAAGCAAAGCAAAACAGAAGCCCAACAAGAGATTCACCAGGACAGTGAATAAGAAACAAAAGAGAAAAACAGAAAAAACAAAGCAAATGCAAAGCGACACAGAAAAATTGCAAAGCAAGACACGCTAGATGACGTTGTATTAGCTTTTATCAAAGATGATGGCTAGAAGACTGCAAGAGGTGATGGAGTTCATTATTTCTCAGTCCCAAGGGGCCTTTGTGAGGGGCCGTCTGATTTTGGATTTTGTTTGTTGATTGCTAACGAATGTATTGATGCCAAATTGAAGGTAGGGAAAAATGATGTGTTGTGCCAAATCGACTTAGAGAAGGCCTATGACCATGTGAATTGGGCTTTCCTTGATTATGCTCTATTGCAGATGGGGTTTGGTGTGAAATGGAGGAATTGGATCTAGGTGTGTGTTGTCTCCTTCCTTCTCAGTCTTGATTAATGGCACGTTGAAGGAATTCTTCCAATGTATCAGGGGATTGAGACAGGCGATCAGCTATCCCCTTATTTGTTTATCAGTGTAGCCGGGTCTCTCTGCAGATTGATATATAAAGCGGATTCCACTGATTTGCTTCAAGGTTTTCAGGTTGGTTCCGAGGGCTTGTCTATCTTGCTCATTCAAATTTGCCAATGATTCTCTTTTTTCCTTGGAGGCAGATTTGGAGCTTTCCCGAAACTTCACGGCTATCCTTTTTCCTTTTGGAAGCTGTTCCAATTCTGAAGATTAATTCAAGGAAAAGTAAGGTGCTGCCTGTGGGTAACGTCTCTAACATTGGAGAGTTTTCTGCTGTGACGAGTTTGTGGCATTGTTTCTCTCCCGTCAACTTATTTGGGGCTGGTGTTAGGGGCCAATTTTAGATCCATATTGATGGGGAACCGGATGGTTGGAAGGCTAGGGAAGAGATTATCTTCATGGAAAGGGCTGTACCTTTCCAAAGGAGGGAAAAATCACCCTTATTAAGAGTGTCTCGGAGAGTATGCCTCATTACTTCTAATCCCTTTTTTACATTTCCGGCTGTTGTTGCTGCAAGGTTTGAGAAGCTTCAAAGGGACTTTCTCTAGAATTCGAAGGATGGGGATAGGATGTTTCACTTGATTAAATGGAGTTCCATCTAGGTTGGACCTCTTAGGCTTATGAACAAAGCCTTACTTGGGAAGTGGCTTTGGCGATTCAGAGAAGAGAAAGGTCACCTATGGAGGAAAGTCATAGCGGCCAAGTCCATGGAGGATGACTATGGGTGGTGTAGCAAGCTTCCTGGAGGCCTGTATGGGACTAATCTCTAGAAGAGCATCTCAAAGGGAGCAGCCGCTTTCTTGTGTCACATGGATTTCAGGGTAAACAATGGGGTGTTTGTAAAATTTTGGCATGATCCTTGGTGCAGCCGGGTGATGAGGACATTAGGTCAAGGGGTGGTTTCCAGACTTACTAGAGACGCTGCAGGAGAGCTGGACCATTACTTTGGTTTTAGTAGGGGACCCTTATGATGTGCCAGGGTTCATGATACTTTTAGTGTTGTTTCAGATTTATTTTTATTACTAGTATTGTCTTTTATTTTTGCTACACATTATTTTATGTCTCTTGTAAGGGGGGTATATTTATGTGAAGGTATCTTTGTTCAGAATTGTCTAATAGTTTTTTTTTTTGTCTTTTTATAGAGTTAGGGGTATATTTTGACATATGTAGTTGGGATTGGGGGTATTTTGGTTTAGAGGACCTAATTTTATGTAACCTTGGCCGTGGGGAGCTCTATAAAGGCTACCCCATGCCCCCTTCTCTTTCTCATGTTATGCAATAGAAAATTTGAATTGATTTTTGGCTCCCTTCTTCTCTTGTGTTCGGCTAGGGGGAAGAAAACCCTGGAAAGGGACTTGGGTCTCCCCAAGTTTAACAGTGGTAGTGGAAACCAGCCTCTTCCCTTCGGATTAAAATGCTTCTTCTTCCCTTCTTAATTTTGTTACTTTCTTAAGTTTTTGCTTATTGGAAAACATTGACCAACTTCAAGAGATCATTCACTAACAGCTTGGAAGGAGTTTTTGAAGAAGTTTGAAGCATCTAGAGATTGTACAACACCAAAACGATCCACATTGAGGTGGAAGACTGAAGAAAACTTAAGTCCTAAGAGAACCCCAAGAGATTTTCTTAGGGCTAGGCGACATTGACTAATTTTCTGGGCTGATTTTGGACTGCATCAAAACCTTTGCTTCTATGGGATTTTGAATGGCTTGTGGTGGTGGGACTTGCTAGGCTACGTCAAGGAATATTACCCAACACAAATCAGGTGCTACTACTTTAATTTAGTTCTTTTTTGAATCTCTTAACAATTGGTGATTTGATCGATTTTGTGGCATAACCGTGGCCCTTTATTATATTCCTCAGTTTTCACATGATTTGAATACTTTTAGGAACAGTTTTATACACTTAGAAAATTTGGACAGCAAGCATGTTCTTTATATTTTCCTAAATTGATTGGATGTTTGGACATATAAATTAGGTTTTCATTATGATATTTACTTTGTTTACTTTAACTCCTTTAATGCACTTTTAGTTTAATTGAAGAACTACCTGATTTGCTTGTTTTTTGTACTAGTAGGAATCTAGGTTATAGTGTTATTTGTGATATTTTATCTCTACTCTCCTTAGCACACACATCATTTACCTACATGCATGCTATGCATGCTACATTAGATTTGGTATCAGAGCCTAGGTTTAGGGTATTAGTCGCCTTTAGGTTGCACTTTAGGTGTAGTTTTGCATAATAGGTTAGTTTCCTGCATTTTCGTACATTGCATTGCATTCTTTTATACTTTCTTTAGTGTCTTCGGGATTTTTCAGCACTTGAGTTTTAGGGAGTCTAGAGTCTACTATCCTGCATCCTTTGGTGTATGCCGACTAGGTCTGAATTAGATTATCATATCAAGATGTCCCTAGGAGAAGGAACCACTCCTAACTGTCTCAGGACCCAACTTTTAGGGACATAGTAGAGAAGGTGGATAAGTTGGCTATAGCTTTGGAAACTAGCAACAAGAATATCCATGAGTAAATGCAGGAAGTCTGTAGAGAGTTGGCTTCCCGTTCCATGAGAGATTACTAAGAAGGGAGAGGAGTTCGTATAGATCATATTCTACACCACCATTCAGGTCAAGAATCTATACATAGTCATGGTAGACGTACTCCCGATCTTGAGCCTAGGCATGAGCCTAAGGGTAAGTCTCCACTTCACCCTAAGGGACCTGAGAGGAGGATTCCACCTAGGGATGAGACCCCAGAGTTTGAGGATGAGGATGTTGATTCCAAGGGTTTGTGGAGACAACATGGGTTCAGAGATCGTAGAGATCCTAGAGACCTTGAGGAGGATTTACACCTTCATCTTATTCTAGATTATCAACACACCCTAGAAGCCCCATAAGAAGGAATGGAAAACTAACCAATCTAGGGGTCTCCTACCCCACAACTCCTTAACAAATTAGATCTCCATAAGGTTAATTTTCGTTTCTTGTTAGAAAAGAATACCAAGCTTATACCTATTAAGACCTTGACAAATATCCAACCATTATCTTTGTTACCCATCATGCCAACATTCCAAGATAAGATTTATAAATCAATCGCAAAATAGTCCCTTGGTCTTTTTCCCACTGCCTTCACACCTCCCTTCTGTCCTTCAATTGTAATTGTTATTGTTTTCACGTTTCCTCAGCTCACTTCTCAATCTTTTGTTCCCCTCTCCCCCAACTTCATAATTAAGTCCCCTTTTTTCTTGGGATTTCCTTTTTCGATTTTCCGAAATAATTATCTTGTTTCTCTTTCAAAGCCTTCATATGATAGATGTAAGAATTTCCAAACTCTTCAAGCTTCGACAAAATCTAGTTTGATATAATCTCATTATTCTTTTTTTTTTGGCACTTTGATTAGCTAACTCAACTCCCAATTCTCCTTATACAGAACAACACATTTCATAAAATTCATGCTCTTTTTGCAGATTAAAATCTTAATCAGTTCTCCCTTCCCCATCTTCCCCATAAAAAGCTTGCAATGGGATCCACCTCTACAATTTCTATTAAGTGTGGCTTTATTTTCCACCCATTGGATCTTAAGAGATCCAATGGTGGGGATATAAAGTGGAGTTAAGACACCTTATGGAAAGGGAGTCTTTGATGGTTCCAAAGGAAAAACTAAAAAAAACCCTAAGAAATTAGGGAAAGGGAAGAGAGAGACAAGAGAGGCAGCTGCACAAGGGTTTGTCTGGGTTTTCTTTAGGGTTTTAGAGTGAGTGAGAGACGGTGTATAAGGGGAAAAAGTGTGGGTTTTGGAAAACACACTTCTTTGTATAGATTTCACATTCCATAGACTTCAAGCTGAACCGTGTTAAATTGTCTTGTTAGTGATGTGTGATTGTTGTTTGCATTAACTTTTCTCTTTTATTTTTTTGCATACGATCCCAAATCTCTAGGTTGTCGTACAACAAACTAGTATCAGAGCCCTAGGCTGTGATTGAGATTTTTTTTTTTTTTGACATAGAGGCAAAGTACGAAGTGGAGAAATTTGATGGGTGAAATAACTTCGGTCTATGGTGTGTGAAGATGTGTACGTTGGTTCAATAGGGACTATCCAAAGCTTTGGTAGGAAAAGAAAAGTTTCCTGTGACGATATCGGAAGACGACCGAGAGGAACTCAACCTTAAGGCACTCTATGCGATTCAGTTGTGCTTGGCCGATGAGGTGTTGCGAGAGGTTGCAGATGAGGTGTTTACGGTTGGGTTGTAGTTCAAGTTAGAGAGCTTATACATGACCAAGTCTCTCACGAACTTGTTTTTTTTTTTAAACAACACCTCTACACATTGAGGATGAGAGAATGTATGTCTCTGAAAGCTCATCTTAACGAATTCAATGAAATCATTATGAATTTAAAAATATTGATATTAAAATTGATGATGAGAATCAAACTATTATTGTTTTGTGCTCTTTACCTACATCATATGAACACTTTGTTACAACCTTACTCTATAGAAAAGATACCATCTCTATGGAGAATGTTAAAGTATCCTTGCATTCTAGAGAATTGAGGAAAGTGTCTAGAGAAGAGGGTGAGGAGCAAACAGAAAGTTTGTTTGCAAGAGGAAGAACAAATGAAAAGGGTTCTCGAAGTGATAAATGCCAGTTTATATCCAAAACTAGATCAAAAAAGAGCAAAGTGCAGTGTTTTCGTTATAATGAATATGATCACATGAAGAGAGATTGTCCAGAACGTGTTGACATGAAGAAAAGTAGTAGTCCTAATACAGGGTTGGTAGAGGAACATGGGAAATACATTGGAGATATTCTCACAGTTTCTAAAGGTATGAACATTTTTTTTCTCATGATGAAAGGATATTAGATTCAAGTTGTTTTGTTCATTTATGCTCTATGAAAGACTATTTGGATACGTTCCAAGAGAAAAAGACAAGTTTTGTTTTTTGGGTGACGTCTACTTTTGATGTTACGGGTGTTGGAATGGTGAAGATCAAGATGTTTGATGGAGTGGTTTGTACTTTGGGTGGTGTGACATATGCCCCAAAGATGCGAAAGAATTTAATAACCTTAGGCCGGTTGGATTCCATGGGTTGCAGGTATTCAACTAAAGGTGGGGCCATGAAAATCACACGTGGTTGTTTGGTCCTGATGAAGGGATAAAAGTGTGATGGTTTGTATTGTCTGATAGGGAATATGGTAATTAATGATGTTCCTTTGACCTTGACGAATAATTGGAAATGTGGTGCATGAAAGAACAAGTGCTTGCGCAGAGTCTCTTTCACTGTTGGGGCAGGAGAGGTGTTATGGGTTTCCAAGTGACAGACGATGGTGAGACAGTTCCTACGGCAAAATATGATAGATCGAGGTTCCTATCTAGAGTTGACTAGTCGAGTTGACTCAGAGCAGCTACACGTGTGCATTGACCGTGTTATGATCGAGTCGGATGGTACTAGGACTAAATTGATTTGATGATATGTATAGCTGTATTTCTTCAAGGCCAATGGTTGTTTGTGATGATAACAAGCAGGATGTGATTCAGGTTCGAGGTGGAGGTGCATTCCATGCATATATGGTGCAAAGTTCACTAAGAAGGACTAGTGTAGGTTTTCTCCATGTGGTTTCAAAATATGAGCCAAGGTGGAGTGTAGTACATGTCACAGGTTCTGTGTCTTGGCAAAGATACAGGTAGAGCTAACTTTAACAGGAAATCTTCTAAGAGGTTGAAAATAAAGCCAAGGTAGAGATTTGTTTAGTCTGGCTTTATTCTCTAGCCGTTGGTTCTTAAGAGATCGAATGGTGGGGATGTAAAGTGGGTTAAGACTCCTTGTGGAAAGGGAGTCTTTGACGGCTCCAAGGGAAAAACTAGTATCAAAGCTGCCCATTTCCTATCCCCTTCAGGGTCTTGAAACACAAGAAGCTGCCCATTTCCTACCCCCTCGTTGGCATTTGGATCTAACATTTATAAAGAAAATTTTGAATATGATCCTCATCCCTGTCCTTGGACAATTTAACTTGCAAAAATCCAAGGCAGACAGAAGGGCAGAGGAATGGGACTTGGAAGTAAACAGCAACTGACCAGAAAGCAGGGCCCACCTCTACATCCACCTTTGGATTGCTAATTGTTAGATGCTCAGTCTTTCTCAGTTCAATGATCCTTAAGTTCTCCTTCCTTACTGTTGGAGACACAGACTCTCTGGGGTGAGTAGGTTAGTGGATTGCACACCCACCTGGCTTTTGGAGGCTATTGCCACTAGCATTGGCAGGTCCACAGATCAATGCAGCACAGACAATTCCTGAAAATAGGCTATACTTGAATCTTGAACATTCTCCTTCAAAGAATCTCTAGGAACAGAAAACTGTGAGATCAGACTCTTGGAATTCTTGCTCCTGATCGAATCCCTTGTCAACACTTTGTGCCACTTCTGGAGAGATTCCACTTCCGCAAAATCAACTGCTGACAAAACACTTGCCTCAGGAGATTCCATTTTCTGAATGTCTGAAACCTTCAAACGATGTAGCTGGGTTCATATGATCTGCACTGATATGAAGTGTTGATGCTTTTATTCACACGGCCATTTTTCCCCAGGGTTCAAACTTTTCCACATTTGCTTACCAACTCTTTCTAACCCTCAGGAATGTGTGCCGATGGTGGCTGTTCACTGACGGTATTTTTTCTAACCAGATTTTGAGTTTGTTATATATATATATATAGGTCCTTGGTAAAATAAAAGATACCCAGAAAATCTTTTTTTGAGTGTGTTCTTTTATTGAACAATAGTTTTAAATACCAAGAGAGTAAGTTTAGTAAGCTCAAGAAGGGTGTGGGTCAATCTGGGTTTCAAAATGCTGGTAATGATGAGGCATGAATGCATAGGAGCTTTTTTTGTGGTGGTCAATCATAGAAACTGCAAAAGTCATTAAGGAAGGTATCCACCTAGCCTTTCTTGCTCAGTAGGGTTTTCAATTTCCATGGAACTAGCTTTATTGTTTTGCTTTTCTTTTTCTTCTTAAAACATGCATACATGTTATAAAGTTGATTGAAAGAAGCGGCATGGTTGTGAGGGGTAGATACAGAGTTCTAGGGTGTTAGGTTGGAGATAGGTGGGGTTTAAGTATTTGAGGGTTTTAATGGGAAGATTGACAATGTTAGGGTTTTCATGAGGTGCAGTTCGGTGCTTTTTGTGGACAATGGGTTCTAGGGTAGGAATTTTGTGGCCCTGGATCTTGAGAGAAATAGACAAAAAGCAAAGATGTGTGACCTTTGCAATGGGGTCTCAGAATACCTTTTTGGCATTTTCATATCTGATGTGATTTAGAGATTCTAACATCTCTAGAGGCTAAGAACTCATTTTTGAAAATCCTCAAGTTGGATCATGGATGACCTACTGTGGTACTGTAAGGATTTCTGAGAGAAATTCCCGTCATCTTTATTCTTAGGCCTTCAGCCCAAAATGAATTTTCACAGACAAAGTCACCCTTACATAACTATAAGGATTCACAGGTTAATCTAATTCACAATCCTAAAATGATGAGCTGTAACTCAAAGGTTGGTTGGGGAAATGGTGAGGAGTGTCAATAGTACCACAAAGGTTGCATACACTGCTGGGTACTTGTAACTCAACGAAGGCAGAAACTCTTGCTATGCTCATGGGGCTAAGAGAGTTAAAAGATAATCAGCATTTCTCATTGTACTATTGAAGGGGACTCGGCGGTGGTCATTGGTTGGGAAAATGGTGAGGGGTGTCAATCATGGCGTGTGTGGCATTTGGTTTACGAGATTAGAGAGATCTCAGCTGACCTTGGTTGTTCTTTTTCCCATGTTCCTCGGGTGCAAAATTCGGAAGCTGACAAATTAGCAAATTGGGGAGTTGGGCGACCTCCTTGTTTTTTCGGTGTTAGCTTTCCTGATTATGTTGTAATATTGTTGTACTAGTATCTTTTTTTCCCTTTCAATTATTGAAAAAAAAAATGATTAGCTGTTTGATATACGACTTGGACACTAACGAATCCATGAATCTGTGTCCACAATATTTGCTTGATTCCAGCACCAATTAGCTTTTATTTGTTGCATCAGCTTTTCCTTGTTAGTGTGTTGTATTTTGGAGAAGGAATTGTGATAACCATCGTAAAATTTGTTTCAAGCTTTCAATGTAATCTAACTGTTGCTTGCTTGGAAAAACAAAAGAAGCCATGTCTATATTCGAAAAACATTTAGTTTGATTTTCATTTTTGCAGGGTGTCCTATGGAGAAAAAGGAGTTGGTGTTGTGTCCCAGCAAATATATTCAGCACTCACAAGTCTACAGATGGGTCTTACTGAGGACAAAATGGCTTGGACTGTTGAGTTAAACTAGGCATAGTTGAAGGAACGAGTTGATTGTCGAGTTATAGTAGGCAGAATAGAAATATCTAGTTCATTATTTGCATTTCAACTTCTTTTTTTTTTTATGAATTTATTTGCATTTTAACTTATATTGTCCAGTTTTCAGCCATTCCCCAACAATATGTTTAACTGTTACTGAGATTGGTGTTTAAAGTATTATGATTCTTTGAACAGCGTGGTTATGGTTTCATTTGTCTGTTTCACTTGCATTCAATTGCATATTCGACTCTGGATGAACCACTACTTGAATGGTCATAGCCAAATTCATTATTCAACCAACTTGACAAGCCAATCTTGCATCGCTACTTCACAGTTTGAGATATGTGGTCAGTGATCAGGAAAAGTAGACATTGATGTGCAGAGAGGAATAGTCTCAAAATTATTCAAACTGCACCGTGTTCCTCATAGATGGGAAAATCTCTTTGCTAATTCAGTATGTTTTGACTTTGTTCATTCTTTTGGGGTGGGAGGAAAGTGTCTCTTGTGCATGTTCCCAGGGAGCAAAATGTTCCTTGCAGTTAAATTGGCGATTCCATCCCTAGTGGGCTGTAATGGCAATTGCTATGTTGTTCTATTTTAGTTTTTTCTCCTTTTCTCTTTAATAAAATTCATCGTTAATTATCAACAACAAAAAAAAAAAAAAAACTGTATAAACACAAGATTTCATGGAGACCTAAATGAAAATATATCATTGCCAATGCAGCAGCATGACAATGGAGAATTCTATAGACAATGTTCATGAAGGTCTCAATTCAGGTTGCTATAGAGGAGGGTGAAGCCTGTCACGTATACCAATAGATGACTCCATCTCTAGGATATTATGCCTATGTGAATGGCCTTCCTGCTTGGCAGACGAGATAGGATTACGGTCAGTTGTGGATCTGTTAAATGCTGAGGCAATCTTATGAAGCTTTGGTTACATTAGATCTGCTGGCCGAATAACCGAAGATTCATACTTCATTCTTTAAGTTCAGAGTGAGTGAATAGGCCTAGGTTGAACTATATAAATTCATGTATCTCCTAACACTTTTAAGGTTTTGAGAGAATTGATTAACCACTCTTAATACGGTATCAAAGACAAATCAAATTACAAGTTCAAATAACAAGCATTGTGGACTACCTTCGGGTTCTTGGTTTTCCTTTTGAGGGGGTGCTGAAGTATATTAATTCATGTGGGTGTTGAAGTATATTAATTCATGTATCTCTTAACACCTTAAGGTTTTGGGAGAGTTGGCTAATTCTTAACAGCCCATTAGGCTAGCCATGCCATTTACAGCAGTAGCCAAGCTGCTACACACTCTTGCTTTCTGCTGTTGAATGGGCTTCGGAAGAGCTAAGGAGTTCGTACCCTTAAGAAGAATGGCCAAACAGCTTCATCAAGATAATGTCAAGTCTTCAACCCAAAAAAAGAAATTGTTGGTCTTCCTTTGGAGGTTGTCAATACAGTGATTTTGGCTCTTAGAATCTATGGCTTTAAACCCATTCGTTGAAAGAATGAGGTTTGATTTGGAAGTGTTTCTGAGCAGTGGCGGAGCCACATAGGGGACAAAGCATGGGGGC
>JAOXJP010067280.1:0-15437 GCA_025762735.1 Platanus orientalis | reverse complement strand
TATGGTAAATTATAAGTTGACATGGGTTGTGTTGAGGGTTAAAAACATCCAAAAAAGAGTTGAGATGAAAAAGTAGGCGTTGAAAAAGAGACATCAAAGATTGTGTTTTTAGAAAAATTAATGGGCTGTGGGCTAGCTTGAGCTCGGTCCAAAGCCCGATAAAATAACTAGGGCTGGGTTTGGGCCTAAAGTTTCTAAAAATATTTGGGCCCGAGCTCGACCCAAACCCGAAATTACTATGACGGGCCGAGGCCCGGTAAATTTAGACTCGTACCTTGTATTGGACTTTATTATGGTTTGTATTGAGATTAAAATTTGACTTGAGACTTGTAGTTTAATATCTGTGATATAACGATGAGAGATTAGTAACATGATAGTTTATTTATATGTTTTAGTGTATTTTCACTGCACCCTTAAGATTATGGTTAGATGTGATAGTTTATGATTCCGTTGCTTATGTTGTTTTAAGGTTAAGGTTAAGTATTCTACGAACATCACAGGTTTAGGTAAAAATGCTTAAATTTATAGTCAATTTTGTATGAATCCGGTTTAGTAACAGCCCAGTTTCATGCCTAAATAAGGTTGAATTTAAAGTCGTTACAGTTGGTATCAGAGCCTAGGTTTATAGATTTTGTAGACTATTGGGAGTTATAGGTGATACATGATATATGAAGCTTAGTGGTTGTTATTGGATAAGTTAGCGGAAATGATATTGAGGATTATGGCATTAAAGTATTTTATACTTTATATAGTTTTGGTGGGTTCAAGTGTTTAACTATCGTTTTGGTGGTTATAGGTGAGGATGCCACCTAGGAAGAGTACTAGAGTTGGTCTAGACATTCCACCACCGGGAGATAATGGCCCTAGATGCGTTTAGGAGGCTATTCGTAGCCTAACTGATGTAGTCCGGGAACATGTCGAGGGTGGTGTACTACTTAAAGACAAGGAAGTTGAGCATGAAGATAAGACTGTTGAAAGGTTCCGAAAAATGGGACCTCCAGAGTTCCATGGTACTTCAAACCCCATGGAAGCTGAAGCTTGGTTGATGCAGGTTAAGAAGATCTTCAAGGTCATGAACTGTCTCGTGGATCAGAAGGTGAATTTGGTCACTTTTGTTTTGCGAGGTGAGTTAGAACATTGGTGGCGGGTTGCTGAGCATGTTCTGGGTTATGATGAAGAGCCCTTGACATGGGACATGTTTTTGGATGCTTTTCACTCCAACTACTTTCCAGAGAGTACTAGGGACCAAAAAAGGTTGAGTTTATGGGCCTTGTGTAAGGCAACATGTCCATGCTTCCGTATAAGGCGAAGTTCATTGAGTTGTCTCGTTATGCATCTCATTTCATTTTAGATGATGAGGGAAAGGCTAAGAGGTTTCAGGAGGGTTTGCAACTAGCCATTTGCACCCGTATGATACCCTTGTGACTCGGATCTTTTGTCAATGTGGTAGAGATGGTGAAGTTGGTGGAACAGGACTGTGAAGAACTACCGGGGCACATAGAACATGGCAGGAGACGACTTCCTCCTAGAGGATTTCATAAGGGGGAAGCAACTAGCCCCCGATGGCTTCAGGCAAGTTCCTAGAGAGGCTGATAGGAAGAGAACCTTTGAAGGAAAAGAGGGGAAAGAGACCATGGCTAGGGCGACTGACCGGGGAGCTTGCCCCAAGTGTGAGAAAAGGCATTTGGGTGATTGTCGCCTATCAACTGGTACATGCTTTAAATGTGGACAATGGAGACATATGATCCGTGATTGTCCACTCCTAAAGAACGATCAGACGACAAAGCTTGTGGATGGGAGGCCGATGACTAAGGGCCGCGTCTTTGCCCTCCTGGACCAGGATGTTGGGGCATCTAAACCTGAGCACACATGTATTTCTTTTTCTTTCTCTTCTTCCATTTTATACGTGTTGATATTGTGATAGATCATGTATACCCCACTAGTGAGACCATGTCTTTAGGAATGGGGTTGTTACCCTTCCTTGGCAAGTAAAGATTTTGAGAGTTAGTGACCTTATACGCATCCTGCTTTGCTATCTTCTCCTTATGTTTTGGCCCCTGAGATTTTCAACTAAAGTGTGTTAAGACCCAATGTCACAACCCAAATCTGTGTGTTATGATGTGGGCTGGGTTTGGATCTGTGACATATGAATGACCCGTCCCGAATCTGATTCTCATAATGGAGATACCAACGAGCTCAGAGTGTCATTAATCATTTTTTTTACTCACATCATTTTCCATATAATAGATTATCCTTTTATGTGTCCATTTGAGTCACATCCATTTAACACATTTCAACAATCACATCGTAGCAGAATAATAGTGATAAATATAATCCGAGGAAATACAACAGAAATAGTAATCATCATGTCAAGAATATCTCCTAACTATCCAAATGTAAATGACCTAAACCTGCCCACAAATGTATATACAATCCATTGCCCCATGGGCATAAAGAAAGTATTAAAAAGAAATAAACATCTCTTCTTTAAAGTAAACAAAAATTGAAATGTAAAGTGAATGGGTCTGATCACCCAACTCCTCACTCTTTGCTGCATCCTGAGCAACCTCTATCGGTATCTATTCTCTAAGACTCCATTTGTGGGTGGTGCCAATTAGGGTAAGCTTGATGAACTTAACAGGAGGGTATGTAGTTTATACAACACAAAAATGAAACAAAAATGATATAACAGAAGACAAAGTGATCCAAAGTAAAGGAGAGAATTTGAGTATGTAAGTCCATATATAAACAATAATATACATATAACTTTACTAGAATCAAGTATGCTCATGCTCTGAAAGATTAAGTGATAATCCAAATCAACAATCCCAAAACATGCATGTACTAAAACTACATGTCATGTGCCATGATCAACTATCATATACTACATAGATAAATAAATGCATTTAGAATAAGAAAGTATGTTATATGATATGTGCCAAAATCACGATAATCTAAATACCAAACTATCGCCAAATATCAACAAATCAACCAAAGTTCCTGATAAAATCAAATATGAGTCCAAACTAAATAACCCAAATGGGGTTCTAATAACACCAAACCTTGTATGGGCCACTAGGGCTGTCTTCACCTATTGATGTGACCCAATGATTGGGTACCTGAGATTCACTATGTAAGTATATAACTTCTTTGCCAATTATGTGACCCAACGACAGGGTACCAGAAATCATTGGTAAATATATAGTCCATTCGCTAATTATGAGACCCAGTGGCAGGGTAGCTAAAATAATTCATGCACCAATCCCATTTAAGGGTATATCATACTAGATCTACGTTTACAAATCCGATACTAAATCCTTGCTCATGTATAGTAAAATAACTACTATATTAGCATGCTATGTAAAGAAAATATTTGTGTGTGCATACTCATAAATATTTCCTAAATCGAAGAGGTAAATCACATAAAGGGCCAAATAGAAATACATAAATATAGATGCTTGTACCAATCCAAAGGCATATATAATGTTCATGAACGTGAAATCGTGTCATGCTGAATACTACCAATGATACAACCAAATAGCCCAATTGTTCCCAAAATTTATAAAGAAGTCTAAGTGAAATGCCTTTTGAAAACACCAAAATGAATTATGTCAAAGACAACATGCTCATGCCACCAAAAACTCTCAAACAATACAAAGCCCAAAGTATTTACACATCAATTCTAAGATCCTAACATATGAATCCATAAAATATCACAAATTGCTATAAACCAACAAGTATTTGAAGGAATCACCAAAGAGAATAATAAGATCATACAAGGAATCCAAAGACATTTAAGAAACATATAAATAGTAAGGAAAAATAGTAAAAAACATTTTATCAAACATATAGAGTGCAAGAATTAAGGGACTCAAAGGAAATCAAAAGGGGAAACCCAATCTTCGCTATAAGAACCTTCCAATCCCTACAACACAAGTAAATCAAGCTCACAAACTCCATCAAATAGAATATAGACCATCTAATCCATTCTACAAAACTCCATTCACAAGAACACAACTCCATAACCCAAAAGATCAAAGAAATCCATAGGGAAATTACTATATGATATGCTCACACCATGAAACTATGATCTATTATTAAGAAATCATCATTCTTAAGAAGAAATATAGATGAATCCACTAAAACATAGTTCACCAACAACGAATTAAAGATCATAAGGAAGGAAAGTATGCATAGACAATACATCACTTACATAATCTATGAAACCAATGTTCTATATAAGGAAATAATCATGCTCATAAGAAATAGATGTAAATCCACTAAATCCAATATTATTTTATATAAATTTAAGATCCTAGGAAAGGAAAAGTATGCATAATCAACATATCCACTCACATAATCCATGAAATGAAGGTTTTACAGAAACAAATAGTCATGCTCATTAAGAAATATATGTAAATACACCAAATCCAAGATTATTTTACACAAATCTAAGATCCTAGGAAAGTAAAAAATGTGCATAAACAATATATCCACCCACATAATCCATGAAACTAAAGTTCTACATAAGGAAATAATCGTGTTCATAAAGAATATATGTAAATCCACTAAATCCAAGATTATTTTACACAAATCTAAGATCCAAAGAAAGAAAAAATGTGCATAAACAACATATCCACTCACATAAAGATTCTATATTGTCTTGAAGAGAATCCTCCGCCAAAAGCTTCTTTCCCTTATCTAAGCTTCTTTTCTCTATAAGAAAACATGGTATTCAATGGTTAGAATACATAAACTAAGATAAATAATCAAGATCCATAATCATCTAAGTTAGATCTAAGAAGAAAATCACCTATTCTAGTAGATTTTCAAAGTTGGGAGTGAAACTCATCAAATTGGGGTACAAGTTCCTCTCTCTCTCCCAAACTTTTCAAACGTCTCTAAACTTTACTATTTTTGTTCTAAATGACCTAAATGAGGGTTTATAATTTATCCAAGCTGAGATCCTACATGTGTAGAGGTCAAATAATGCCATGACACATCGTCCCGTACGTGTCCACAATTTTTTTTCCCTCAAAATTAGCATCGTGATCAGTCACGGAGTTTGTGATTGGTTACACCCATGATCGGTAATGGGGTTTGGGACCAGTCACACCGTGATCGGTCACAAACAAGATTTTGCTATTCCCGAAGCCTGTGCCCCTTGTTCGTGACTGGTTACCCTTGTAGGTGCCGTGATCGGTCACAAAGTGGGTGATCGGTCACACTTGGTCATTTTTGAGTTTTAGGGCCTTTTCTTCACATTGAGCCTCCAAGATTGATCTTCCCTCAATTAACTGTCACATGTTGTTGAAGACAACCACAGCCAAGCACTCAATTGGGAGCATCCCTTTTCTAGTTCTGATCACCAAGATCCTTTAGGCCAACAAGGTGCCTTTTCGGGTTCCAGTTCCAGAGAAGTGGCGTACTCATCCTTTTATAATAGGCAGTTTGAAGAGGATGAACCCCATTGAGGATGTGAGCAATCCTTAGAAGAAAGGATTCAAGCTCAATCCGGCCAAGGTAGCGATTGTCAACACCAAGGCCACAATCATGTCTCTACTCCACACCTTGGTTCGCAAAGTCTCCAAGGTCATCAAAAACCAATAAAGACTGGGTGACAACTAGAAGCTGATTGTAGCCTGGGTGTCCACCCCTGAGAACCCCTTGGTTTTAGAGTCTGCCAATGACAACATTGCATACTACCCTGATGAGGAGTTCATCGATGAGGCGAACGAATCAGGAGGTGCTTAAGGAGGTGGATCCTGCTGATGGTGGGAATTCTGAGGAGTTTATAGGTGACCATAGCGATGGTGGTTAGGAGAATGAAGGAGATGAAGAGAGATAAGAGCTAGAAGGCTCTGAATATGAGGAAGGAGATGACTGAGTATCTCCTAGTTTGGTTGTTTTGTTCAATTGTGAACATGGATTCATTTTTTGTCAATGTCATGACTAGCCTTTTTTGTTGATTGATAGTAAAGGCCTTGACATATATGGCCTTCTAGTCTAGTCTGTCATTCATGTACTTTTTTATGAAATGAAATGACATTTTCCATGTTCTCACTACTCTATGTTTTCTAGCATTATTTATCATGTCTAGTTTTGCTAAGCCTTGCCAATTCATGGCAAAAAGGGGGAGAAATTGCATACTCTTTTTGGATGTATGTTCCTTGAGGGAGTATAGTATGGGAGTTGTATACTTATGGGGGAGTATACTTGTTGGAGAGAAATTACCAAATTACAACTAATGCCAACTTTAAACTAAAATGAAAAATTCTTAATGTATTGCATTGACTTCATTATTACTCTCATGTACATCATTTATATCCTTTCAATATATGTACTTCACACTGGCTTGAGGAAGGTATGTGTATTTGTGTGTAGGTGATTGCAAGTAGTTCAAGATACTAAAGAGCTGAATGCATTTTTTTTTTTTTTTTTGTATCTTGTAATGATGGTGATTGGCATGTAGTTTGGGGGATTAAGCAAATGTGCCCTTTGATGTAGTTTGGAGGATTGTGCATTTGTACCTCTTTGATGTATTTTGGGGAATGAGCTAGTGAGCCTAGTGGCAATCACTAGGAGTATGGTTTTTGTCATGGAATTGACAAAGGGAAAGATTGTTGATACATAGGCATCGTTTGTCAATCCATGGGTAAATGTGGGGGAAAGAACACTGATACACAAGCCTTGAAGACCAAGACTCAAGATGGGTTCTATGTTCTAACACCCCAAAAGGTGAAGACATGCATGTAGCATAAGAGGTTGCATGCAGTGTGGACCAAAATGTGTTTTTACACATGTAGGAAACCCCCCCAAAAGTACCCAAGTCCATTGACACTCACTTAGGATGAAAAATGGGTAAAACATGATTTTTCTTGTCCGTGACTAGTTACAAAATCCATGACCCGTCATGCTTAGAGAATTGGAGGACCTGAGAGGTGGGCCTCTTCCCCATGATCGATCACAAAGCTTGGTCCTAAAGCCTATAACTGGTTACAACACCCAAGACCAGTCACGGCATAGTTATGGACTTAAGCCAGAACGCCTTGCCCTGTTACCCTATGTTTGACAGGTCCCCATTGAAATGGGACTCATGACCTATCACAAACCCCATGACCAGTCACGCTTTAAAAAAAATGTTCAGAGCACCAAATCCCGTTTTGAATTAAGGGACAATATTTCTTGCCCATTTGAAATTATTCCAATCCAAGATTGTGAGAATTTCCTATACCTTATAAAAGGGAAAACTTTCCTTTAGGGCAAATACTTCAAGCATTCAAGAGAGTGTTATTTCCTTTGCCAAAAGTAAGTCTCTAAGCATGAAAAACGTTTTTTCCATCGTTGCTTGAGCTCAAAGCTTGACAGTTAGGGATATAAAGATATAAATGAGCCGGATTCAATGCGGATATTAGTATATCCAAATTTGACTCATTTATAATCAGATATTTTAAATGAACGGGTATTTAATAGAATCGGATACATATAGGTTCATATTTGTATCCGCTGAGTTAGTCGAATATTGGATACAAATACGGATATATCTGATTAAACAAATTCATTAAGTTAGGTTAACATATTTGTATCCGTTAGGTTAAGATTAATGTTAAGAGTAATGCAATATAACCTACAGTAGTATTTATAAAGTAAAATAACTTACAATATTATAATATGACTATTAATTTGAATCAGTCATTAGGTATATATATAAACGACTATGGATATTTGGTTGAAACATATGTATATATATCCGTATTTGATTAATTTATAATCGGATATTTTTTAAACGAACGGATATTTAATAGAAACGAATACACGTATATCCATATTTTTTTTAAACTAATATGAAAATGAACCAGATTCAGTTAATAATCGGATACTTGCATCCTTATTGATAGTCCCTCAAGAATTTCTCTCTTGTTTTCCACTAAGCTCTACTTAGCTAGTATCTCATTAAGAGGTGGTCTGGGTTATCCCTAGAGGAGACCCCTTTGTAGTTGGCCTAGAGCTAAAGTTTGAAGTAGCGTTGGTGTACTAAGGCAAACCAGCTCAACAAGAAGTACTCTCACATTGGTAAGAACAACATCAACTAGCTAGTGGTAATATTTCCTATCATCTTGCATTCATTTGCATATTCATTCATTCTCATATTGCTTTGCTTCCGTTGGAGACACTGAAAGTTGACAACACTAGTCGGATACATCGAGTGTATTGTGTAACTTGCTTTATATAAGTAGATATGTTTTGTATGTTTTTGACCTAGATTGTATTAGGCAATCTAAATAAAATATACCTAAGCTCAATAGTGATCTTTAGAAGAGTGGATGTAGGCCATTGTACTGAACCACTATAAATCTCTTGTTGTGAATTGAGTGTGTGATTTTTTGTCTCTTTTCTTTGTGCTCATTACTATTCTTGCTCGTTATGTGTTTGATATAATACTTGAGTAGACACATTGCAGCACACACACACTTGGGTTAATATTAAGAAGATTAAAATCTAATCAAAATCAATCTCAACACTAGCAAAAATGGTTAGAATAATTTTAGTATCCTATTCATTCCTCTAGAATAACTTAATAGGTATTTTAAGAACAAAACAGGTACATATAACAAAACAGATCATGTAAATTAGTTGCATAAGCTAATACAAATACAGTAGCACCATTTAATCTCCAGTGAAAAGGGTTAGTCACATCATTTAATCCTCGATGAGAAGGACCAAACATACCATTTAATATTCGGTGAGAAGAGCTAACTATACCATTTAATCTCAGGTGAGAAGAGACAAACACACCATTTAATCTTTGGTGAGAATAAGTAAAACAGTTCACACCATAAACCAGGTGTGATGAGTATCACCTCATATCTCTCTTGATGTCAGTGGGTGGCTTATAGCAGAAAATTATAATTAGAAAACAATCAACAATAACAGAAAACAATAGTAATAGAAGTACATGATATAAAGCAATTCGTAGCATAACATAAATGAATTCACAATACTTAAAATCATAGATGCTTGATCCTTTTAAATGTAGAACTTTAGAACAATTAGATTTTTGCGATAACAAATAAGAACATGCTATATTCAGATTAGAAATCAAACATATAAACATGTAAAAATCTTGTTAAACAAAGAAAAGTCTCTACAATCCTATGGAATTAAATACCAAAATCTAAGCTTACTTTGTGTTCTTGAAAACATAAAACCATCTTTAAAATTAATGATTTTGGAACTTTAAAACAGATTGAAACTCATAACAAAACATTTGTTAATATGTATAACATAAATAAAAACTATCTAGAACCTATCAAACTTGCAAAACAATTATGGTGTTTTTACGTTCTTGAAAAACCTTGTCCTCCCCAGACCTCGCGTGGGTTCAAGTCACGGAAACAGCCTCTTTAGAAATGGGGGTAAGACTGTGTACATCTTGCCCTCCCTAGACCTCGTGTTAGCGGGAGCCTTGTGCACTAGATTGCCTTTATGAAAAACCTCAAAAAAACTTCTTTGAAAACCATTGTTCCTTGCTTTAAAACTAGTTAAAAACCAAAGTAGTTTCCTTACAAAATATCACTTCTATAAACCCAAGGAATATAAAACTGATTTACTTTACATGGGTTCTTACCTCTTTGTGTGCAAAAACGTTCATAAACTTTGTTCTTTAGTAAAATCTCCAAAACCTAGCTTTTCATCTTTTTTTTCTTCCTTTTCTCATTCTCTTGATATTTTCTCTATGGTTTTGAGATCTTTTTAAGTCAAAATTTATTAATTTATAGACCCCCAAGAGGTCCCATATAATTTAGAAACCCCCACAAGTCCGAAAGTCACAAAACATGACTTTCCTGATTGACCCGAATAGGACGATCGATTGGGTGGGATGCCCGATTGATCGGGCTTCTTAGCCAATCAATTAGGTATCCCCTCGATTGATTGGGCCTTCTTGGTCGATTGATTAGGGGTCCTCCCGATCAATCAGGCTGGAGCCCTAATTCCAATTTTTTTTTTTTGACCCTCGTTTACTCTTTTGCCAATATCTTTTTCGTTTGGGGTCTATTTTGTTGGACTCTAGACTTCCTTACCTATCAATGACATAAAGTTTGCTCACAGATTCTTCCTATATTTTTGTCGGTATCTCTCTAAAGTTGTGCTAATTTAAGATATGTGCATGTACATTTAAATGTTTCTAAGTGTGTACAAAACTTATATAACACGTGCATACATTCTAAGTGTGACAGATGTATAAAAATATGTGCAGGTGTGGGTGTTACAGTATAGATGTGTTGTTTCAAATACAACCTGTTCATGAGAGACTTGGTCATGTACAAGCTTTCTAGCGTGAGTCACGTCCTAGCCACAATAACTTCATATGCAACCTCTCACAACACCTTATCGGCCAAGCACAATTGAATTGCGTCAAGTGCCTTGATACCGAATTCCTCTTTGTTGTCTTCTGTCATAGTCGCAGGAAGCTTTTTTGTCCCTACCGACGCTTTGGATATTTCCTATTGAATCAATAATGCATACATCTTTACGTGCCAAAGATTGAAGCTGTTTTGCCCATTGAACTAATCTACTTTATACTTTGCCGCCATGTTGAAAAAAACCCCAATCGATCAACTTAGGGGTTCATTATGTGGAATCTGCAGGTTTAGAGTCGTATGCAACAAAATAAAATAAATAAAATAGCGAAAACATTAATCACACAAAGCACACAAATGAGTTACGTGGTTAGGCTTGAAGCCTACGTCAATGGGTGAAGAATGGCGTTAGAGATTTCACTTTGAACAAAAACATAAATTACAATGAAAGTGAGGCTCTTCCTCTTCCCTTGAATGAGAAGAAACTCACAATGTAAACCTCAAAACCCTATTCTCTACGTGAGTCCATAATGCGTGCACAATCATGCATTACTACGTGTGGAAGAATATTTTTATTACCAAGGGGATTTGAATTCCTGGCTTGGCTTGGCTCTTATACTATTTTAAGAGTCAATTAACAAACTCTCCCAAAACCTTTAGGTAATAGGAGATAAAGAAATTAATATACTTCCACTTTCAATTAGTTGAAGGCAATGCTTCCAATTTCCAATCTGCGGTTGCATTTATAACACGATAGATTCTGTCTTTTTCATATTGATGGTCTTCAAGTTCTGTTTATTTTTGTTGTTAATTCTCAAAGAGAACATCCACCAGATTCAACGAGAATACATATTTAGACTGTTTTCTTTCCTCTAAACAAGATAGCGTGATGGGTACACCGTCCCTGCGCAACAAGAGCAGAAGCTTATTGAGATTAGTTGAAGAGAGGGCTTTGTGCAAGGAGGAGGAGAAGAAGATACTGGGAAGCCTATATCTTCCTAAGGACTGCATCTTCAATATTCTTCTTAGACTTCCACTTGAATCACTTCGGAGGTCGAGGTTTGTGTGCAAGCCATGGCTTAACATGATCAACAGCTCCCCCTTCATTGATGCCCACCTCCATAGGTCCAACACCGTCTTGATCTTTCTAAGGTCGATCTCCAAGGATAGACAAAACAGTTTCTCTGTTGAAGAACGCATTATTGGATCAAAATCTGTTTCAATCTTCCAGAGATCAGACTTGGAACAGAAGGAGAAGTTTTGTATGCATTTCATGGAGATAAAAGATGGGAATTGCGAGATTCGAGAGCTAAATGCATCCTGCCTGGGAAAGATTATGGCTAGTTGCAAAGGCTTGGTTTTGCTAGAAAACAAACTAAAGCGAGGAGGTTTACAAGTCCTTAATCCTGTGACACGGAAATGTGTGGCACTTCCTCTTGGAACTCTGTTTCCTCCTCACCAAGAGTCTTATGGGTTCGCGTTCAGCCCTTGTGCTAGGAAGTACAAAGTGGTTCACTTGTTTCGTGATGAGATGGGATACGATGGATGTGAGATACTAACACTTGATACAAGATCATGGAGAATGGTTGATGGACCTTCCTTTGGACTTTTCAGTTGGATTAGATATTCTCCAGTTTCGGCAATTGGGGCTTTGCATTGGGTACCTCACTATGACCGCAGTGACTACATAGTGTATATAAGCATGGACGATGAAAAATTTCACACAAAGCCACTCCCACATACTAGCCGCATTCATGACGGTCTGGTTGAGATGGGGGGTTCTCTAGCTTTTGTGAATCATGTCGATAACCATATGGACATATGGATCTTGAAGGATTTATGTGGAGCAGATTGGATAAAGCAGCACAGTATCACTGTAGGATGTCTTTTGGATTTGGTTCCGCTTGCGGGTTTAAGAAATGGTGTAATGATTTTCAAGAGAGATGATGACATGTCCTTGTATGCTTATGAGATTGAACTCCAACAAATGAAGAAGATTGAGGTCAAGAAGAAATATCTTCCATCAAATGGCTTCTATGTACCTCATGTCAACAGCCTTGTTGCATGGGCAACTAATACAGATCAAAGTCGTGTAGATGAATAACAGTCTTTTCCTTTCATTTGTCTTTTGGTAAGTGGAGTGGGTGCCATATACTTTATTATTGTTCATATTGCATCACTCTTTTTTTATTTTATTTTATTATGTCTACTTGGATCTTAAATTCTCTCTAAATTTCATCTCATCTTCTTCTATTTTTTGCCTCTTTAGACTTAGATTATTAACCAACCTGTCATTAATGGTTCTGGGTTGATTACATATAAACCTTAAGGATTGTGCTACATTTACATGGCAAAGGAAATTAAGTAGATGATTTACATAATTGCAGTCATGGATGCAACAGAAAATATGTTTTGTCTGGGAGCAAGTGTATTGCTTTTGATCTTTACATGAATCAAATTAGATTGATTATTCATGGATTGGAAAGCCCTTTTCATTACAACTAATATAGAATGCATGGGGTGCACTTTTAGTAAAGTTATAAGTAGAAATTATGGTTGGTGACTAAGGGGTAGTAGTCGAGGATGATCTTGATCTTTAGGAGAGAGATTGAAAAGGATGTTGTCCATAGAACTTGAGAGATGGATGAAGTAGAGAAGTGGCTTTGAAGTGTTGTATGATTGATGTATGACAATAAAATCGAAGGACGAATTTATGACCTACATCACCTATTTCACGCTATGGTCTTGCAATTGGATGCTATTGATCTGGCTATTTGGTATGTAACATAATCACTCTAATAAGCCATTAAATACGGTTTTGCGCAAACTATTGGATGTTTTTCCAGAGAATCTTAAATTCTCTTCAACACAAAAATATTGACAGCTATATAATTTATTGATAGGTGAAGATGGGTTTTGAACCCAGGCAGGTCTTTGGTACGACACGCACAGACTTTACCAGCTTAGCAATCTGTCAGCCATCATCGAATCATTTTCACGAAGATCTGTGGTTGTGGAAGCCAGAGTTTTTAGATTTCAGTTGATAAGCGCAACTGCTGAGAACTCCTAATTTCAAAATCAACTGAATTTGGTTCACTTATTCTTGCATTCCTTTTAACTTGGATCCCTCAGGATCTTTATGAACCCTGCATGAACGAAGAATGGCATAGGAGTGCGGACACATCAGTGCCAAAAAGTGTAAAGCACCCCTCAAAAAGTGCAAATCACTTTTTCGGTGCTGAGATGTCTGCTCCTGATGTTGTTCGGACATTGTTCATTTGGCGAGGGTTCGTACCTAATCCCAGCTGAGCTTGGACTCGTACCACCAGTTATTGAGACATGGAAAAACTGATTACTATCAATAAAAAATGTCATATTTTAACTTCAACGATAATGTGGTAAAAAAAGAACCTTATAAGGTTTTCTCAAAATATTGATCACATGATTTGAATGCCATTTTTAACTTCAACCAGTTGCTTCTTGTAAGGGACCATAATATTCCATAAAATTGAACTTCCAGTGGATCTCTAGTATTGCCTCCAACAAGGCAGGGCCTGCCTGAGTGTTGGGCTAGGCCCAGGCTCAATTCTAAGGCGAGGTTAAGTTTGAGCTGGGTTCAGGCATATCCTAGCCCAGCCCAAGTCAAATCGCCTAATATGTGTGCATGCTTGATCAAATCTATACATGTTGGCTTGGCCTGGTATTGTATACAGTTAATATAACAACTCTAATTAAGATTGACTGGTGCAACAGGACCACTAATTGCTAAATTGAACGGAAACATGGTCCAAGTCATTTTATTAAATGAGCCATATTTTATCAACAGTTTGTAAAGAAGAGCGTGCATAGTGCCGATTTTAAGTCTGGGCTAACCCGGGATCAAGCCAATCCTAATGATCCTTAGTTTGATTGTGTTTAGGGCCCAGGACCAGCCGGATCCAGGTTATCTAGCAAGGCTTGGGCTGGGCTAAACTTGACATGGCCTAAGTCAGCCTGAATCATATGCTTAACCTCCATAACCTGCACCCTGAGCAAACATAGGCCCATCCATATTCAAATCACTGCCCAAACAATCTAAGGTTTCGCAGATACACCAAATCTCACTAATTTTGATATTGGTACTCCATCTCTATGGTTTAGTTGAATAGGAGTCAACTACCCATTTGTTCACTTTAGTGTTTCAACTAGCAGAAGAACCTAAGTGAAGTAATTTAGTTTAATTTATTTACAAAATAGATAATTAAAATAACAAAAAAAAAAAAAAACCAATATAAATAAAAGATAATATATATGTATATACGTAATGAGAAATTTAAGGGATTAAATTAGTTTATTTACCTAAAGAAAAATTAGGAGAGAAAAAGAGAGACTCAAACTACCATATGTGATGAATGATTTAAGGGATAAAAGGGGTTTAGAATAGAAAGAGAATTTTCTAGTACGGTCACATCGGCCTGACATCCGCACAAGGCAGGACTAGATTGAGCCGGTGAGCCCAGGCATGTGACACCATAATGCATAATTATCCTAGATGAACAGACACATGCCCATCAACATTCCCTTATTATAAAAAACAATTGGTAAAAGCCACTCAATACACTTCATGTCACGACCCAAATCCGTGGGCTGGGAAAATAGTAAATCCTCTTATCTATATAATATATTACCTTTTAATGTTTATCCATTTAAGTCTATTTCAAACAATTACATTGTAACGGAATAAAAATAATAACAGTCATAGTCCAAAGTAAGTGCAGTGAAAATAGTAATATGTCATCAAATCCAAATATCCAAAGTGAAGGGTCTTGACATGCTTAAAATAAAATTATATATATAAATCTCTCCCATGAAAGGGCCCATCCCAAATAATAAATAACTCATATATGGTCTCCGCCAAATGCAAAATCATATGTTGGGCCACTAAGGTCATCTTCACTTATTGATGTGACCTGGTGATTAGGTACCTAAAGCTATGAAGGCTAACACACAAAGGGGTCTCTATGCCCAACAAGAAGTAACTCATATAAAGGGTCTTCGGGGCTACGTCTAACAAACCCATATAAGGGTTTCCAATAG
>JAOXJP010067269.1:0-15438 GCA_025762735.1 Platanus orientalis | reverse complement strand
AGGTGGGCTTCTAGAATGGTTGTTGGGAGGTGGCTACCCCTAGTGAGGATGTGGGAAACATGTGGAGAAGAGGTAGGGTTAGGTGGCAGCTTCTAGAACCTTCTAGAGGTTTCTTAAGAAGTAGGGAGGGGTGTGTGGATGAGGGTGAATATGGTGGGCCCTCATGCCACATGTCATGTGGGGAGAGAGTGTAAGGGAAGGTGTGGGGCCCATAGGGACGGGTGTAGGGTTAAGAGAGGTGGTCCTTGAATGTTTACCCTTCATTTGGAATATTCCAAATGGGGGGTGTAGGGTTTAGGAAAAAGTTTAAGGGTATTTTTGGTAGAAATTAAGATATTTTATCCAGATTTTGCCCCTTTACTGTTTGGGTCTACTTTTTGAGTTCTACGGCTCCCATGTTTTCAAGGTTTATAGATTTTTTACATCTCTTGGACATTTTGGCCACAACGGAGTGAACGGAATCAGAATCTGATATGGGCAAGTGGGTGAAAATGGGCTCCAAACATGCCCGTATTGACCTGTACCAATGAAAGAAGGGCAAGAAGGTAAAATTGATTTTTGAGATCTTCATATGAAAGATAGCCCTTGATATTTGTGAGCCACAAGCTCTGACTTTGTATGAATCAGATACCTGAGTAGAAAGTTGTACTCTAAACCCTAAATTATCCTGCGACGAATACCGCTTGGACCTGTGACTGATTTTTTCTGGGTTTAAATAAAGAGTATTTGTAATCATGGTTGTTTATGCTTTATACTTGTGATGCCTTAGGGCCTAACAAGTAGAGAATCTGATCCTTGGTAAACTTTTGGGAGATTTTTAAACTAGGATCACCTGATTGAGAAGCCTGCCCTGGTTTGGTGAAGAATTGAGTTGATAAGTAGTGCTAGGTTTGAAGAAGGATTTCTTTATTCTGGCATTTGTTGAAGATCTCAAGAAAATGAAGAAAATGGGCATGACCTTGATGGATTTGGACTTTCAGAGAGTTCCCAAGAGCTCATCGAGTGTTCATGGCTGATACAGGTGTGTTTGCTATACTTTGGGGATGGATTGGGGAAATTGGGAGGCATTATGCCCTCTAAGGTTTTTCTTGGGAAGACTTGGAGCTTCTGAGAGTATGGCCATTGACTGGCTGAGTTTCTGATTTGTATTGAGCCTTCAGGGTTTTTCTGAAGGTTCGATTGTTGGGGAAAATGGTGTATTTTGAGGGTGTAGGGATAAAATGATAATTTTCTTACCATTTTATACTTCAATATGGGAATGTTGATGAGGGTTAGAGAATTCTAGAAAAAATGAGCTTCATAGCTTATGATTTGAGATTTTTAGAGGTGTAGGGGTAAAACAGTCATTTGTAAGCCTTTTGGGATTTTGGTGTTGGAAACCTTTGCAAAAGTTGCTAAGACCTAGATGTTTCCCTTGTAGAGAGCATTTAGGAGAGTTGTGGAAAAATGGGTTTAAATGGTTTTGATTTGAGCTTCTAAGGGTGCAAGGATGAGATGGTAATTCGCCAGCCTTTCGGTGTTTCAATGTGGGAAGGCTTATGAAGGTTGGCAAATTCAAAATGTCTTTGTTGTAGAAAATATGTTAGAACGTGGGGTTTGATTAGGCTTGATTTGAGCTTTTGAAGGTATAGGGGTAGAATGGTAAATTGCTAGCCTTTCGATGCTTCAATGTGGGAAGGCTTATGAAGGTTGACAAATTTAAGATGTCTTTGTTGATGTAGAGAAGTTGAGAAATGGAGTTTGATTAGGTCTGATTTAGGCTTTTGAAGATGTAAGGGTAAAATGGTAATTAACCACCCTTTTGATGTTTTAATACGAGAAGGCTTATGAAGGTTGGCAAATTCAGGATGATGATGATTTAAGTATTTTCATTGTGTTTGCAACCAGAATGTCCATTGAGAATGCCTACCTATTCAAAGTTCAGGGGTGTCTAGTCCTAGGTTCTATCCTATGCTGTAATGAAACCATCTAACTCCATTTATAGACTTGAGTCAAAATTTGAGTGCTAACAGTGGTCTATGATAAGTTCATAGAGAGTTGATTTACTACTCAAAAGAATTCTACTACACATCTTTAATTGGATTAAAGAAAATCAAAAGAGGGTGAAGAAACTAATTTGAAAGAACCGAAAAAAATTGTAGATATCCTATTCAAACCCCCTCTAGGAATTTCACTAGGTAGTCCAGGGTTTTGGTAGAAAGTATGTTGACTACTAAACCACCATCAATCATTACCCTAGACATGGGTTGATTATCAATAAAACCTATGATGAATAACGATCTATCGAGGATCATGGGAATACCGATCAATGTCTTCAAAGGTGATTGTGGGCATACACAATCCTTCTCGTGTCGCGGTCTGCCAAGAAATCCCTAGTAACCTCATCATTTGCAATGAACTTGTTTGGGTGAGTCAGTGCATAGACCATAAGGCTCTGAGCTCTAGCGACATGCGAAGAGCATCATAGACAGTAAATAATGATGGGATCTTCTTACGATGCACCATCACATCATATGGAATGGGATTATCTGTCTTCTTGATAGCCTTGTTGTGTTCAGTTTCCATAGCCATCTTTTTTATTGCATCAGCTTGTTGATTGGTTATGGGACCCCATGATGGAATTTGCTTCCCAGATCACAGATTGACTTGATTAACATATTGGGAGTGTGGTTGACGTCCTTTCACTGGGGTAGTGATTTTAATTTTAGCAACATTGCAAGCCTCTATTTGTTGATGAGTAGGCATTCTGTCCTCTGAGAAATCCTGAGATGCAGTGGTGAAGCTAGAATCATCGTCATCACTAGAGCCCTCTAAGTTAGTGATCAAGGGTGGCATGTCTTGCAAAGATAAGTCACAACGTAGGGTTTGCCATAGATTTGGGGCATCGTTGTCTTCATCATCTGAAGTCAAGGATTCACTGGCATCCATGTCGACGTCCCATTAATCTTGAGGCATAAACTTCACCACACTTTTATGTATTAAAGATCATGTCTGTATGCCCTTTACCGGCAATGAAAGCAATCAATGAGCATTGGCCGTGAAGGAACATGGTAGGATGGTAGAGTCAAGTACCATTCAAAAGCATGTAAGTCCAGGGAGATCGGGAAAAGTGGCACCAATAAATCATGTGTGGTGGTTGACAAACCAGTTTCTTGCAGGAAACGACTGGTATGAAAATGGGGATCCCCATCCCCTATATATAGTGTGAGTAGGGGAAGCTAGTACTCTTCTGGAAATTGGGTAAGATATACCTCATGTCTGATAGGTTGCCTTGTCTCACCAAACTGTCGGGAATCTAGCAATTAAACAATAATTTGATCAGGGACGCCCTCAATTCTTCATATGTCTATTGTCGAGGAGGTTGTCTCAAGGAGTCCATATTCCAAGGATCGTAGGGTTCCATGCCCAGCCTCATAAATTCATGGATAAACATTTCAATCAAGTGGCACCAAGAAGGTATGCTTTGTGGTGCTAAATCCATGAACCAATTTAATGGTGAACCTACCAAGGAGAGTGGAAATAATCGCAACAACAAATTGTCATAATGTATCACTTCTCTGCATGATATCATAAATTTAAAAAAATGATGGCATGGGCATTGATAATCTACATTTGAGAAGGTGGCAAATAACGGAACCTCAAAGCTGGGTGGAAATGCCTCTAAATATACAACTTGATGACAAGGAAAGGCTTGTCGCTTGAACTTGGGAAGTATGTGAGTTTTCATGGGGTCATGGGAAAATGAGTAATTCTTACAGAACGCAATAGTGGGTCTTGTATAGAATCTATTACTGCGATGGAGATACCGCTAGTGTTATATCTATACACTACCATCAGGATAGTTACCTCTTTAGAGTAGTTATGGTATGTCAAGCTATTGTGCAACCAATCGATCACTATTGTTAACCCATGTGATAGTAGTGTTGGCTGTGATTCTCTGTTTAGGCGAGGGTTACCATCATGTATAATTGATGTCATATTGCAAGTGACAACCGGAGACGGAAACAAATCTTCAGGCACAAACTTCTCCAATGTACTAGCACTCGTGGAGGTTGTTTCAATAAGTCGCTCTCATGGAATAATGGTGGAGAATCTGTAATTTTAGGAGCTTTCTTTTTTTTCCTTGATTACCTCTTTCAAGTGGAGTGGCCTTTTCTAAGCACGTTTAGTAGGGCTATGCATTTCTTGCATCCCTATTTTAGCAGATTAGAGTCTTCTCTTACGTGTAACCTTACTTTTGAATACGACCCAATCGTCTCCATTATTGCTATCATCTTTGTTATCTTGAGGGCTTATGAGGCTGATCATATCATCATCAACAAAAACAACATTCGTGGTTGCAGCCCTCATATCTGCATCCAGCTCCATGGTGTTCTTATCAATTAATTCCTGAAACTTATCTTTAAACACAAAACAATCTTGCAAGGTATGACCTACAATACAATGATACTTGTAGTATATAGGGTAATTGACCTTATCGACTTCTACGGGTCTCTTCGACTCGGGGAGTATGATATCTTGAGATCCAATTGTTTGTTTGAAAAGACTCTTCAGATCATTAGGATAAAATGCATAAGCCTTCTCTTGTTGCTCCTTCACACTTGGCCTTCTAGGAAGAGCTTCTTGTTTTGTTGGCTTAGTTATCTCCGTAGTATGTTTAACTTTTAACTTAATGGGTGGCCTTTTAGTGTCTACCATGGAGGATTCTATCTTGTTAACCACCGTTTTTCCTTTTCTCTCACATTTGTGATCTAGCGGTCTTTTTTCCAAAGTGGACGCTTTAGATATTAGGTCATCAAACCCAAAGTACTTCTACACTATAAGATGGAGAGAGAGCTCGAAGGCTATGTTCTATAGACACATCTCAAGAAGTGTTTTAAGAGGGGTGCATTCTCACAAGCATAAGACATATTCTTCCACCTGTTAATAAAGTCCACCATTGACTCATTGTCTTGCTACCTTTCACTAAGCAATTCGTATAGTTTCACAGGCTTATTAGTGTCATGAAACTGTTGTACAAATTCTCATTTCATTGAATCCCAATTTGGAATGGAATAGGGTTTCAAATTTGAATACCATATAAAAATAGCCCCATCTAGTGATTGGATGAGCAACTTTAGCAATAAGTCACCATGTTGGGCGATGGCACCCCATCGAGATTTAAAGTGAGCAATATGTTGTTTGGGACATGTTGTCCCATTAAATGTGTTGAAGTGAGGTTAGACAAATTTTGGTGGGAAAGGTGTCATGTCCACATGTAAAGGATAAGGCTTCCCAATGGTGTATGTGCTTATAGTTTCCTATTCTTTGTATTTATTGAGCATTTTAGTCATATTTTTCCTAATATAATTAGGGTCCATAATGGGTGCAACTGGCTACGCATATGGTCCTTGTGACATAAAGTGAGGCTGTGTATATGCATTGTAACTATATTTCTAGGGAAATGTAGGTCCATGCAGGTGTAGCTCATGTTGGTGATAAGCAGATTGATAAGGTCCTTGTGGGTGTGGACCTTGCGGGAAACCTTGCGTGAACGACCTTTGTTGGATAAGTGCATTGCGTGTAACATTCATAGCTAGGGCAGCCCCTGGCAAAGTAACAAAGGCATACTCTGGTTTCTAATGGGGGTACCCCCTAAAATTTGGCTAGGAACAGCCAGCCTTGTTGATTCTGCTGCTATAAGATTATGATTTGGTGGGGCCACATCCTGTCTTTCGAGTGTAAGTTGCTCTATCATGGCTTTTAACTCAGCTATTGTAATGTCTTGAGTGGCTAAGCGTTGATCTTGGCTTTCCACCTAGGCTCGTCATTCTGTAATTGTAGTGTATTCGCCTTCAAAGTCAGAGCGGTACTCCCTTAGGTCTACATTTTCTATGGTTGTTGTGGGGTCAACCAATGGATCTTATCCCCTTTTTGATCCTGTTATTGTTGCTTTAGGCCCTTATGAAGTGGAGGTAACATTGACTGTCATGGCAATCCTAAGTGTAGTGTGAGGACTATCCCCATGGTAGAACATAATGAGAGAAGCCATCAAGGCTCTTCCAGTGCCTAAGACTCTATTGAGGGTGTCCACAGTGTTTTGGCACTTGCTGCCAATTAACTTCTGGTCATCATGCCAGTGGCGTTAAAAGCTCATGGTTGTGATCCAAAAGGACTTAGGGTGTTGTCAGGGGCGTCTTTCTTTTCCCTTGCAAACATTACCGCTGCTTAAGAATTGTGAGGAGGCCCAAAATTTTTGCCCTTACCAACATAAGGTATATATCCCGAACTGCCTCTGGTGTAGGAAGGCAAGGAAGGGTTGGCCTTTTGTAGATGTGCGTACAAGAGAGTTATGTTAATTTGCATACACTCTCCTTTGGTTATATGTAGAAGAACTTACACGTTTTAACTCTTTTCCTTTGAGCAATATTTCATTTCCGTTTTTGCTTAAGGGATAATACCCTCCTTTTTGATGATTTGCTTTCCTCAAGGCCTCTAAGTGGTTCAAACTGGGTTAGCAACATCAAGTTCGTGAACTCTACCATTGGCTGATTATGTTGCTGATTGCAACATACATGCAGGATTTGGGTGGCCACATTGCCCAATTGTAGTTCTTTTGGCAGAGTATGGCCCCCAGTGGTTTTTACTTTAGATTTTTTCTTCCTATTGTGTGAGCCTCTTTTAGGTCCAAGTGGCCTGACTCTCCCATTCTAGTTGGCAATTTGTTCTTCTATATGGCCTCCTAACATAAAGGGAACCCCTATGAGAGTGATGTGTACTATGGTTGGATTTTGGTTTTCAGGAGGCGAATGAGAATTTTCATTTATGCCCACAAATGTGCATGAATGATTCTTTTCTTTGTATTGATTTTGCGCGAATGTGGTATCCAATTTTTCATTCACCACAGTGATACCACAAGAATGTCATCATTTTCATGAGCACGCATTTTAGAGCAAATGGGAAACTACATGATCTTTCACAGGGAATGTTTGCTCCAAAGAGTCTGTGGGCCAATCCAAGTCACTGACTTGTGTTTTCTCCAAGTGGCCATAGCCCAATAGTTGGAGACCGGTTTTAGACTCCAACATCCAGGGCTTTCTCCCTCTCTGAGTGTAAAGTCGTCTGCAACAGAAAATTTTTTGCCACGAATCAAGTACTTTAAGTTCATTCACAAGTTCAAACTCCGGCGAATGTGGATAATCATTCTCATTCATGCAATTTAGCTAAGGCAAATGGAATTCTACGACTTTGCCCAAATCAACAATCTGCGTCTTTCCTAACGCTTTGATGGCCTTTGTATGGGTTGAGTCCAGAGTTAGGTATCCATTGTTTCCTTAAGTTGTTCAAAGTGATTTGGGGAATATACCCCTTCGGTTTACTTAGTTTAACATTCAATTTGTCATTTTTGACAGAAATGGGCAATGTTTCCACTGCATGGGGGGAGACCAAAGCCTCAACCCCTGATGAGTTTAGGGAGACCAAAGCCTTAATCCTCTATTGGGAGACCGGATCCTCAACCACAGAAAATTTTTGGGAGACCGAAGCCTCAACCATATAGAGAAATGGTGATGGGGAAACTAAAGCCTCAACCCATGTTTTTGATGTGGCTATATGCCCTTGTGGTGAACTAGTAGAGGGTTCCAGGGTTCCAACTCCATTGAGGTACCTAGCAAATAAAGAGACACCCATTAATACAATGAAACTTAAAGAGAGATGAGAGGAAAGTAATGTCCCACCGAGTGTGCCAAAAATTTGTAAAACCAAATTTTGAGTTATACAAGGAGAAATTTGTTGAACAAATTACCTAGCCATTTTAGAGGCTAGTTTATTATTTTATGAGTGGGGATTAGTACTCTAAGTCTAATGGACTTGTTAATTACAATTGTTTGACACAACCAACATCTAATTAACTTTAAGTTTCTCAGCTTGTATTGTAAAGCAGAGTTGCATGAATATAAAGAAGAAGAAGAGATGAAAGAAAACATAATATTCCTTTATTTAACATATATATGATTACATTGTTCATGCACTAGCAAATTTACCTAGCCATAGCTTGATTCGTCATTAAGCTTCCTATGATATCTTCCTTGGAGAGATTGTAGAGGTATAATGGACTTGATTTTCTTCTTTTGGAAGAGAGGTAAACTTATGGACCTTCAAGGGATGGGTGCAACTTGCTTTGTTTTTTAAGAGCTTATGCTTACGATGGATCTTCAAAACTTTCAGAACTTCTCCAACTTTTAAGACTGGCTTTCTCGTGTCAATCTTTAAAGTATTTATAGGTGCCAAAACGAGTTAGAGAGGAGTCCTTGTTGAGGAAGAACTCTATCTCTTTCATGGATTCTTTGTTGGAGTTGGATTCTTCAATCCTTATCCCAAATATATAAGTGATTCTTTTATACAAGAATCCACCCTCTTCCATCTCTTGGGTAGTTAGGGAACTCATAAGAGTCGTGGCCATCCAAAATAACCACCCTGAAATAAGATAGAGTTGAATTTCAATTTCTGGTTTTCGCAGTGTACGAATATGAACAGTGTATTCACGCACAATTTTGGTGGCAAACTCAAGTATCTGAGAACCGTTGTTTTTAGGCTAATGAGGTTGTGATTATCCATTCACCAAATTTAAGTGTGGTGAATGTCATATTATTTTTTGATTTGAGCACACTTTGGGTTTCTACACTATTCAGCCCCCCTCTAGGATCAAAACTGTACTTTCAGAAAACACTTTTTTTTCCTTTTAGGTGTAATGTGGTAGATTGGAGGGAGGGAATAAAGAATACATCTAAGAGACCCCAATGACTAGACCTTTGGAATCAAGAGAGAGAAGCATTAAATGCCCACACCTACCAACCATTTACAGTAAAGCAGTCAAGAAACCTTTTGGTTACCTTGGACACATGCTACTCCTTTATGGGGTGGTGGGTTTCACCTCATGGGAGGGAACCCCAACAATCTCCCCCTCTTGACTTATGAGGAAGGATCTACTAGACCCAAACCAGTCACATCTCTATAGAACTCATGTTTATCTTTGGGTAAGGCCTTCATCATCATATCCGAGCCATTTTTTGTCAGTATGGATCTTCTTTAGCTACAACAATTTATTTTGAAAAACATCTCAAATCCAGTGGTACTACACATCAATGTGTTTTTACTTTAAATGAAAACTTAGATTCTTACTAAAGTGGATGACACTTTGATTGTCACAATGAACCACATATTTCTCCTACTTTAAATCATGTTTTTAAAAGAACCTCTTCATTCATAACATCTCTTTGCAAGCTTCTGTAGTTGAAAATACTCAATCACTATGGTAGATAAGAAGACCATACACTTCTGCAACCTTAACTGCCATGATATAACTCCCATTGTAAAAGTAAACAAGTACCTAGATGTAGACTTCCTAGAATCAATATCACCTTCCATATCCGCATCCGTGAAACCTTCTAACACAAGCTTACCACCTCCAAAACATAAACACATCTTGAAAAAACCCTTGAGATACCCTATTATCCATTTAACTATTTCCCAATGCTCTTTGCCTAAATTGACAAGAAATCTACTAACAACACCAACTACATGCACGATGTCAGGCCTCATGCACACCAAGGCGTACATCAAACTTCTTATGGTTGATGCATAGAAAACTTTTATCATTTCTTTTTTTCCTTCTTATATAAATGGTTTTGCCCACTACTTAACTTGATGTGACTAGCAAGTGGAGAGCCAACAAGTTTTTCCTTATCCATATTAAACCTTTCAAGCACTTTTTCAATATACCTTTCTTGTGATAGACATAACTTTCTAGCCTTTCTATCATGAGAGATCTTCAAACCCAACATTTGTTGTATTAGTCCCAAGTCCTTCATAGAAAAGGACTTTTTTAACTCCTTTAACCTATCAATCTTATTGGTGTCCTGTCCAACTATCAACATATCATCAACATAGAGCAAAAGAATGATAAAATCACCATAAGAAAATTTCTTGATAAACACACAATGGTATGAAGATGTTCTTTTATAGCCATGATCTACCATGAGTGAATCAACTTTTTATGCCATTACCTTGGGGCCGGTCCATATAGGCTTTTCCTTAACTTACAAACCATGTGCTCCTTGCCTTTGACTTTGAAACCTTCAAGCTACTCCATATAAATCTCTTCTTCTAAATCACAATGTAGGAATGCTATTTTGACATCTAGCTTCTCAATCTCTAGGTTCATACTGGTAGCCAAACCTAATATAACTCAAATGGATGACATCTTCACCATAGGTGAGAAAATCTCATCAAAGTGAATGCCTTTCTTTTGCCCAAATCCCTTCACAACCAACCTTTCTTTGTACCTTGGTTGTGAGTTCTATCTTTTTTATTTAACTCAAATACCCATTTATTCTTGGGTTCTTTCTTTTCGTTTGGCAACTTTATCAAGTCATAGGTTTTATTCTTATGCAATGAATCCATCTCTTCTTTCATAATTTTCAACCACTCCCTTTTATGTTCATAAGTTTGACATTTTTGGAAGCTCTTTGGTTTAGCCCTCTCTATCAACATAACATACTCATAAGGTGAGTATCTCTTGGGTGCTCAATGTACTCTAGTAAACCTTCGCAACTAAGTTTTAACTGGTAGTTCTTGTGGGAGATACAACCCTATCTCTTCTTGTTCAACATCACTAGTAGGAACATCATCACCAATTGTCTCACCATGGCCCTACACATCTCCCCCATCATCATCATGAATAATAGGAGGAGGAATTGGATTTAAATCAACAAGATCAAGGGTTGTTTTTTTTAACTTTCTTAAAGTCTTTAATTGTTTGGCTTCAAGAAAGACCACATCTCTACTTATTATCACCTTCTCGTCAACTAAATCTCATAACTTGTAACTAAATTTATCATCTGCCTAATCTAAGAAAAAATACACTATTTTCCTTGCCATCAAGCTTGGATCACTCATCTTTGGGTACATGCACAAATGCTCTACACCCAAACACTCTCAAGTGTCCATAGGAAACATCTTTCTTGGACCACTCTTTCTACAACATCTCCACCCAAAGGTGCTGAAGAAGATAGATTAATCAAATGAGCTATAGTGCACATTACCTCCCCTTAAAAAGATCTTGGTAATTTTGCCTATGAAAGCATACACTTGATTCCTTCTACAATAGTGCAATTCATCCTCTCTGCTATACCATTGTATTATGGGGTATTAGGAACAGTTTTCTCATGTCTAATACCATGATTCTTTCAATATTCTTCAAACAGCCCAATATACTTGCCACCATAATCTTGAAATTCCTATGTAAAGATCCTAGAGGGGGGTGAATAAGATTATTTGAAAAGTCTTTTTAGGTTGCCCCCAAATTCACTTGTTACTTGATTAAATTGTCCCTATGTTTAATTGCAATTGAGTTGTGCGCCTAGATATGAATATATTCAATTGTTCTACAAGTGAGATTAATTCAATGTGTGTAATGCTTGATAATGAAAATGATAAATAAAATGACAAACCACGAGCAATCATAAATGTACACATGATGTATAGTGGTTCGGCACAACGGCCTTTATCCACTCTCAAAAGCTCACCACCAAGCTAAATAATTATATTAAGATTGACAATATTACAATCAATGTTAAAATTAGAAGAAAAAAAAAGCCTAATCTACTTACCAAGCAAGCTACACCCGGTGTCTCCAACGGGTGTGGTCTATTGTCTACTCTTCCGGTGTCTCTAATGAAAGAGATTTGGGTGCACACTGCCGGTGTCTCCAACGGTAGTGCTAATTCACTCAGTGTCTCCGACGGGAGTGGCTTAAATAACTATTAATAAAAATTTAAGGCAAGGATTTACATCTTTGTAGGTTGATGTTGGTGTTGTTTTTGCATACAAGTTGGGGTTGCTCCTCCTTGAGCAAGATGTAACTATTTCTCCCCAATTTCTTTTTGGTTGGCTCCTCAAGCTAGAGAGCCAATCTTTTGATGGGTTGCTCCTTCTTGAGCACAATGTAACTATCAAGCCCACCTTTCTTAACAAGGGTTTAGATAACCTTTAGTTTCTTAGACTTGTTAATTTGCCTTAGTAGGTGCAAGTTGGAAGTAGAGAATGGTCCTATTTTGGGTATAGATTTACCCATCTAAGCTTAGAGAGACTCCTAATGAAATAGAGAGTTGTATCTCTCATAAATTTCCCAAATAAAGAGCAAGAGTGTTGTAATTTTTGTTCATAACCATTAGCTTGCTCATTTGATTTCATCTCAATAATATTAGACAAAATTGATTCATATCCATTGGATTAGAACCTTCTCAAATGGCCAAAAGATCTCACCCATTGATTAGAAACTGTTTTTCAAAGTTTAGACCGTTATACAGTGATTCCACAACCTTGGATCGATTTAAGTGCAAAAATCACTCAGAACCTACAACCCGAGAGTTGCTGGTTCGATCCTGGATCGATCCAAATCAGTTTGGATCAATCCAAACCATTTGGATTGTAGTGGTTCGATCCTAAATCAATTCATATTCTCTGTAATTCCTTCTAAAGGCTTGGGAATGCTACAGAAGACTTTGGATTACCCCTCCATGGCCTAGGAAGGTCCGTGGACCTTGGGAAACTCTTCATGGAGCCTTCATTCACCTCAACTACTTGTCATTACCTATTTTACCTTGTACAAGCTCGGAGATAGACATGAATCCTAGAATCTAACATGACTTAATTCATATCTTAATCTATTTAATGCATGTATTTTACAGTTCATGGAATTTACAATACATAACATTTACAATCTCCCCCTTTGGGAATTCCATGACAAAACTTAAAATACATCAGAATAGAGTACAAAATGAATTTTCAATGAACACATGAACTCTAACTCAAACTAGGTCTTCTGTAAATTTCTTCGACTCTCCCCCTTGATACATGCTCAAGCTCTTTCATTTTGTGTTCTTCATTTGCAGTGTGCTTTAGCTTTAGGATCCTAAAATTCATTTGACAAAAATATACCTTTCTCAAACCAAGATTAGTCTAGTTAAATGATAAATAATGAATACACAAGCAAGCAAATAAATGTAATGAAATGCATATGCCCATGAAGTGGAGTATCAAGAATGATAAGTGCAAGTGATTATGAATTGAACACAAATAAACTTAAAATATGTAACTCGATCATTTTTTAGATTAATGATAGGTAGAGTTCCATTAATCTTTATGTTTTTCTCCACATGTAAAGTTCCATTAATCTTTATGTTTTTCTCCCCCTTACTTAGGCAATTCATTTTTACTCCCCTTGAGTATCATATACCAATTTTTAGTTCAAACTTGCCTTTGAATTTCAAAATATTCAAATTTTACCAAATGTTACTCATCTTTTTCTTAACTTTCCCCTTTTTTTGTCATGGATACCAAAGGTTTTATAGTGAATGCATAACATAGAGGTGATCATAAGTATGGAGAGATAGTATACTAGCAAGTGTAAATCATAGCAAAAAGAAATGATATTGTCATTGATTTCCAAAAAAGATTTACAATATGATAAGGATTACATCAAAATTCATAAAAATAAAACAATAAGCTCTATGCATCCTCATTACTCTCCTCATCATCGTCGCTGGCAAGAATGTCAAGGACAATCTTCGGTGCTGAAGCACGAGAGGGATCCACAATCCCCTTGATGTGGACGAGCCTTTGATCCATGCTATCCACCTTCTTTCCTAGGGGATCGAAACACTTGAGAATGCACCTAAAATATTCATGCATATCTCAGATCAAGCTCGAGAGTGCTGTAGGTAGAGTCACTGAGAGTGTTGGAGCTATAGTCTCAGCGGTGGTAGGAGCTGCGAAGGAACCAACTATTGTTGTGAGCTTGGGAGCTAGTGGTGGAATTTTTGTCGATGTAAGAACAGGGATAGGAGCCAGGACAGGCAGAGCTGCCTCTTTAGCTGCCTGAGCCGCCTATGGTATAGCACTTTTTTTGACTCCCCCTTCCATCCGATGGACTGTGCCATCATTAATCAGAAGTCCTTATGGAAGGACCAATGCATCTCGTGGGGAAGTCAATCCACACTACTCTAGTAGCTAAGTAATCATCACCCCATACGGCAACCTCCTCTTGGTGCCTAGGTCAGTGATTGCATTCAGCATATAGCACATAATTGTTGGAATGTCAATAGCCTTACCTTCCATCAGGCTTACGACCAGATGGACCATGTCGTCACTTATATCCGTCTTGTGTGTCATAGGCAGAAGGTTATGAACTAGTATAATGTTCAAAAACCTGGGTAGCATGGCACACTCGCCAATGGGGAGCTTCCAAAACCAAACGGTCTCCTCTCTCTCAAAGAGCTCTGAAATGTGGGCTTTGTTAATTCCCACATTTGGAAAGATGACCTGGTCCTAATTCTCAACACGGTGCACTATCCCTAAAAGCATGGCAACCGGGTCCGGATTGATCAACATGCAGACCCCATAGACTTTGGTCTTGAATGAGAGTTGTGTGTAGTCTGTATTGTGTGCATTGGTGAAGAAAATGTGCACTGCCTCCTATTTAACACCCCCTTTGATGATTGTGAATTGCTTCCACCCATCATAGGGAACTTGTGTGGCAATGGTGAAGTCCCGCAATGTAGTTTGGTTCATGTATCTCTCCACAAAGATCCTCTTCTTTGAGAAGAAGTTCTAATAGTTGTTGAGAGTAGTAGAGTTCCTCAATGCTTTGTAGTTCACAAATGAAGTTTGAGGCCGCTTAACCTACTCTTTTTCTCATAAGGGAGCTTTCCCAAAATCACGTCTTGGCATGGTGTTGGTATAGAGGATTTGAAAAATGCACAAAAATGGCAAGAGAGGGGGAGGATATTCGAGTTAGATTGATATTGGATCAAACTAGGGATCCTTTCCCCTTTTATAACGAATGACAATTCATTTTTTGCGGGTATCGCCAATTTAGATCGATCTTGGATTGATCCAAAATAGAATCTTTTGGGTAAAAACCCTAGATTCTCTTTGTTCTTGCTCGGTTGGCCCCACTTGCCCCAAATATATGTTTTCTCATTACCTTTAGGGTATTTTTGAATGTGACTTTATATAGAGCACATTCCCATCACGTGTTGAAGATATTTGATCCTTTTTGCTTACAAGGCCTTTGTGAAGATTTTTGTTAGTTGTCCTTCCATCAATACATGCTCTAAAGACATTGTTTCCTCTTCAACCAAATTACAAATGGTGACGAGTATCTTTATATTTAGTTCTAAAGTAACATACTAGACCTCTAGAAATTTGGATTGCACTTGAATTGACAATCGTAGATTGAGACAACTCATAATTTGAAAGCATTTGCTTTAGCGATAGCAATTGTGTGCTTCCACACTAGTCATTAACATTACCTGTTTAATTAGCATTTAAAATGCCAGCTATGGCTGGTGCGGTATCAAATGGATACCAATGATCGAAGTCGATTATCCCATGGAC